>VMKM01002408.1:0-72898 GCA_008360985.2 Macquaria ambigua
TAGCTGCTAATGACAGTATTTATGAATGAGTCAGTCTTTAATAATAATTACCACAGTTGGAGATTATTGCATTTATCTTTTTTTTTCTTTTTTCATTTAATCTCACTTCAGTTCTATCACATTTCCAGTCAAGTGGTAAATTGGCTTTATGTCTGCCTGTTAGTTCTCTCTCTTCCTTTAGATTAGCGTTTTTTAGAGGGGAAACGTTTAATGACCCTGATTCCTGCCAGGTGAAAGTCACACTCACCGTAGGAATCTGCTAATCACTGTGTGGAGGCACTGTTAGTGATGTTTGCAGATTATAGTTAGCTGCTTAGAGCTTCATATTCACACTCACAGAAAAGCTGTTTCTCCTCATGTTATTGACACCCCAATATGACAACAGTACGCCGTGCAATCTGCAGTATTACATTCCCCGTGGTTAAAACATAAACAGTCATTTGGTGTGTTTATGGATCCCTGGATTCAGTGGGATGTTTATTACTTGGAAGCAACAACTAATGAGTTACATCACCATCACCATGGTGATTCTTAATTTGTCCGCAGTGAGGAGGACATAATGTCATAATTTTAAAGACACTGTCAAGTGATGAAGTGGTTTATCAGGAGTTAGTTTTGCGTTTGTGTGTGATTTGACGAAGTGAACAAATGTGATGGAGAGCAGAAATTAGGATTGTATCATTTTTTTACACATAACCTCATGATGACCTCAAACTGAGGCAGAGTGCCAACTTCTACCTCTTAGCCAAAACAACTGCATTTTATTTTCCATCCTTCTATCCTCACTTATGGGTTTTCACATTTATAAAAGATGCATTAAAGACCTTTCATACCTCCTCACCTCTGTCCTCTAACGAGTGATGGCTGGAGTGTACGATGATGTGCTGTAATTGTGTTACTTTTACGCCCTGCCTCCATACCATCAGAAATGTGTGAAAAATGGACTTGCTGGTAACTGGTAGCCAGAAGTCTTATTTCATACGTTCTTTGAACAAGATGTTATATGTTATATGTCAGGAAAGGTAGTGTTGTCTGTCATAAACCATGTTAACTATCTGTGTCTGTTACTCTCACACTCACTGATAGACCCATAATATTTTAGTGCAGTAATAAACCTTTAGATCAGTGCTCATGAGAAATCAAATAACCTGCAGAACATAATCATAATCATTAGAAGTTTAAAATTAAGTAAATGTAAATGGATTTTCATACAAATCAGCAAACTGTAAAACTGTTAGCTTCATTTGTTTATTTTGGAGGCGCCTTAAAGACACAGTACAGCAAAATGTAAAGGGTCAACATTGAAAGTATTGTATGGCTGACAAACAAATTACATAAGGTGGGTCTTTGTGGGAAACATTATTTGAAGCGTGAAGAGCAAAAGAACACATGCAACCTCAAAATGAAACCTTAATTTACAGTCTGCTCTCCTCTTTCTCTGTCTTTCAGGTAAGAGTGGCCAGTTTGACCCTGAGTCTGTGTGTGTGTGTGTGTGTGTGTGTGTGTGTGTGTGTGTGTGTGTGTGTGTGTGAGACTGGGTGCAGTGATGAGGACACCACCTCCTGACCTGTACACTGGATGTCAAAAGCGACAGTAAGACTCTACAATGAGCCGCACACAGAATATGTCTCAGTATCACAGCCTTGTTGAAGACCTCCTTTATTTATATCTACAGCCCAGAGCTGAGTGAGAGGAACATGTCATATGTAGCCCTTTCATATCTCAGTTATTGTCAGAGTGCTTTGAATTGCTGTATGTTGGAATGACATAATACACGCTATGTTAAGAGGTAGAAGTTGGCACTCTGCCTCAGTTTGAGTTCATAATGGGGTTATGTGTGTAAAAAAATGATACAATCCTAATTCTTGCTCTCCACTCTTCAGCCAGACACTTTACATTTATATTTCTGACACAGTGGCTGCCTTTTCTGAGGTGATCACACACCATGGAGATGCAAAGATGGAGCCTTGAGGTTTAGAGAATCTCTCTCTCACATCAACATTCCCTCAGTTTTTCTCTCCTCTGTGGCCGTGGGTTTCCACCGCCCACCATCACATCTGGCTCCTACTGCAGTTCAATGAGAACAGGGCTTCAGAATTAGATTAGGGCTCCACTGATTTCTCCCTAATTAGACAGTGATGGGAGGCTGGTGAACAGTAATGGTGCAGAGTCCCTCTGTTCCTCTTGGTGTGGCTCTGGTGTTTGATGGAAGAAACCAGGTTGGGGGCAGAACTGCTGTCTCTTTAGTCTGAGATGAGATTGTTGTTGTGTTTCCTGATGTGCTGTTTTGTTTGTCTCTGCAGTCCATATCTGTGCCTTTTCCTGCTCCAAAGCACTGACACTCAGCTTAACAGTGAGAATGACTGGCCTGGTTTAGTGTCTTCTTGGTTTGGCTGTAGGGATTGACGGTCATATGGACAGACATCTTGATGGTGTTACTGGCTGTGAGAGAACAGCCAGTTCCTAAATGTGCTGACATGCTGCTCTTTTTTTTTTTTTTTTGACAGCATCATCATCATTTCCTCCTCATTATCAACATACTTTCCATCCTATTATTGTCAATGTTCTCATCTGTTGGTGAAGTGAATCAGCCTCTTTCATATCTGTGTTATTGTGACAAGATAAAGTGACCATCCAGCTGAGGTAAAGGAGGACCGAACAAGTGGAGATGTGATGTAATCACTGTGGGACTGACTTCATGGTGATGAGATCACACTATATGTACTATATGTAACGTAGGCCCAGTGTGTGTGTGTGTGTGTGTGTGTGTGTGTGTGTGTGTGTGTGTGTATTTATCTATTTATGTAGCAGTGTGTGTTGACAGTGACAGACATTCTCGAGTGCAGCCCAGCAGAGACTCCTACTGTATAGTATATAATCCAGTTATTGTCAGAGATGCTTTGAAATCATGGATTGGATTTCATCACTTTCATTTTGAAGCGATGGTTTTAATAGAGTGATTGTTAATATTGTCAGGTCATTCACGAATATGAATCAGGCAGAGAGGCGACGATGAGCTGGAGAGAGTGAAAGAGGGATTAAGGCACAGAAGGAGACATTGTAGGTACTTACCTTTAATCATTTACCTGCTGTCTGACAGTCACCAATCTCTCTCTCTCTCTCTCTCTCTCTCTCTCTCTCTCTCTCTCTCTCTCTCTCTCTCTCTCTCTCTCTCTCTCTCTCTCTCTCTCTCTCTCTCTCTCTGTCACACACACACACACACACACCCTCGTTCACTCAGTTGAATGCTGAGTGGTGCTCCACTGCCAGGCAGCAGTTATTGTGAACTTGTGTTATTGTGGCCAATCAGAAGCTTCTTTCATAATACAATGTATCCAGTAGCTGTAAGGATGTATCAGAATTCTCTAGTTTTACTGGTTCACACAGCCAAACTTCAAACCAAAGGCCCAAACATTTGCATCTATCTGCGTCTAGTCGATGTACCATGAGAGTTTAATCTCTGAAGCATCACATTAGCCAAAGACACGTCCAGTTCTGAGCAGCTGGATACAACAACTTCACATTGGAGACCGCAATGTCTTGTTGATACCAAATTATTTTCTGAATCACTACATACTGTTCTTTGTGAATAGTATGCTACAAATATTAACAATAAACATGGTGCTGGACCAGTGAACCATCTGCCCTCGTATTACTACACTTGTATGTTCTTACAATATGAAGCCAGTCTGGGCCTCGCTTTTGTCTAGTTAATGTGAAGCAATAGCAACATCTCAAACTCATTTATATTTAATGAAACGGCAGAGTGTTTAATACAGCCACATGTTCTCCACAGAGCAGTTGTATTTCAGCCTCTGGAGATTTACAGTACTGTAACGTAATAACAAGATATTTGTGCTTCAATGATTTTTAAGCTCTGTACTCCCACTGTCAGACATGGCTGGGCTTATAATATGATGATTATTAGCCACATCATATCATTTCCATTACATTTATCTTCTGCATGCTGTCATGAACTTTAGCT
The DNA here is from genome assembly GCA_008360985.2 of Macquaria ambigua. Lineage (NCBI taxonomy): Eukaryota > Metazoa > Chordata > Actinopteri > Centrarchiformes > Percichthyidae > Macquaria > Macquaria ambigua. Next base: position 3,986 of record VMKM01002408.1, read on the forward strand.
TTTCTTATTTAATGACACTCAGTGCTGCTGCAGCCATGTGAACTGTTTTATAATCAAATGTTTGATCTTTTACTTTAACTGCTACTTTATTCTGACACTATAAACCTCTCTAGAGAAAACCTTGAAGATGGAAATAGATGGTTCTGTGATCCCTTTTATTTTTGCAGCATTGCTCACATCAAACAAGGACTGTGTTTATACAGAGGAGCAAAGTAACGCCCTCTCCCCGTCATTGTGCTCTGACATGACTTTTTATGGCTTTTGAGACATTAAATAAAGCAAATTAAAGGTAAATTTAGTACAGCAACCTGCTGTGTTACGCTATTAGTGCTATAATGCTCATCAGCACTGCCTTCTCTTTGTGTGTGTGTGTGTGTGTGTGTGTGTGTGTGTGTGTGTGTGTGACATCTGCTCTACAGTTCAAGTGTAGCAGCACCTGCAGGGGGATTTGAAAGGCATCCTGCCAGACATGCCTTGTGTGTTTATATGTGTGTATTATGTGTGTGTGTGTGTAGTTTATAATGGACAGACATGGTTATGATTTCTCTTGACCACACAGTCCACCTCATATTCTGGTTTATTAGTAATTATACTTGCAATGGCATATCTCAGTGATGTGTGTGTGTTCTGGTGTGTTCTATATACCTGTAGTGGAGAGTTATTGCCCCTAGCAGCCCCTGGTATGCTGCTTGGATTCATTTAGAGAGATTTCCAGAGAGCAGAGCATCATCAGTCAAACACACACTGTGTAACCTTTTGTTGCTATAAATGGTCCAGTCTCTTCTGACACATTTCTCTGGCTGTGATTTATTTATTTTCTTCACAAAAGGTGAAAATGAATTCATGACAAATAATTGAACACCTTTCTGAACAACAAATTGTTCTGTCTAGGTGTTGAACACTTGAATAACCAACAGAAATGGCATTAATTCGGCATTGTTTAGATTGATAACATAATTAATGTTGCTGTCACTGAGTGGTAGACTCCATTTCCAAGTTTTTCTCTCACACGTGAACAATGTTTTTTTATTTAAAAAAACCCCAAAGTAATAGGGGTCAAACACTGGACGTTATGGTGGGGTTGTTCTCTGAACCAAAGCACTCCACCGATGACTGATTGTCAACAATGACACATTCATCACAGTTTATCTAATGTGTTATGGAAATCATCAGTGTAATATTAGAGCAAAGTCAATGGCGGTCAAAGCTGCTATTTGCTAACATGATGTATCACTGCTAGCTCCAGTGATGTTGTTGTAGTTTCACAGTAATGGATTTACTGTGTCACATAATGAACAGAGCAACTTTCAATATGAGCTGAATGACGACCATGTTTCTGCTGTTCACTGTGACTGTGGCTCATTAGATGGTGTGGTCCATGGGTAGTGGCATGTTCGAGCAGAGCTCAGAAGATTGATGTAGTCTCCTCTTAGACAGGTCTCTATACAAGCTGTCAGTCCACAACCTGACTTTCATCTGCCCATTTCTGCAGCCTCCATGCTGTCGATCCTCTCACACACACTTTCATCCATGAGGGGATTCAGCTGTCTAAATACATAGTAAATGAGTGACAGGTAGGAAATATACTGTAATAACAATATTAGCAGTCAGTCCACAGCCTGACACTCACCTCTCTCTCCTCTGTATGTTTAAATCTGCAACAAAAACCATTACATTACACAGAGTCCAGTGAACGCATACACACACACACACACACACACACACACCTGCAGCTTGCTCATACACACACACATTTCACATCACACCCCCTCCTCACTTGGGGTTTAGCTATGGGAATACAGCAGCTAAATTAGCATAATAAATTGATATCACACACTTCATCCAGCCTGCACAGCCTCACAGCTCCAAAGCTCCAACCGACTCTTCATCTTTAATGTGTCCCCTGCTATCAGCATTATTAGCACGGCTGACCACTCTTAATACAACATGATTCTTCTTGGCATTGTTTTCAACCCTAATTAAATTTATAGCTATTGATGGCAACCCTATACACTGGCAAGTAGCACTAAGAGATGAAATTGGCTATTTTTGCTTTCAGAAATCTTCCAGTTGTATTCTGTATCATAAAATTGTGATTAACTCTTTTTTAAATGCATTTCTTATTATGATTTTCTTGCCGCTGGTGTTCAGTTGTAGCAGATGGTTAACACACAGTGGGTGGATAAAAATCCTCAGGAGGTTTAGCCCAGCTCCTCCACTTACATAAAGCCAACAAAACTTTAAACCAAAGTGTTTCCAAAGCAAAGACCCACCCACTGTATTGACCACAGTTGTCTGATAGATTTAAAGTCTTACTTTCCACTCTTGCTTATGTTACTGACTTGTGTTTTATTATTCACAGTGTGAACTGCATTCTCTGCCTAGATGGATAAATGTTAGTTATGCTGATTAATTGGAAATCACAATAGACAGTCAATATTGACTAAACAGGAAGTTGAGTCTTGGATATTGGCAGAACAACAGAGATTTAAGGAGGTTACATTTGCTATTAGCGTATTAACAAAACATTCAAGTTGGTGTGGAAATCAACAGCTTGGGTAGAACAAACACACAGGACCAGCATTTGTATATGAGATGGCAAAAGTCACACTCCTTGTGATAAAAGCATCACCTGATAAGCAATTCTATAACATTACAGTATTCTCTTGATAGCTGCATTTCTACTACTTCTATGATGACTAGTCTTTGTCTAGTTACAAGATAATATAGAAAACTTATGTAGTCCAAAATACATACAGTTCAAGTTCTGAGGTATGTTGACTGTCCATAAATGAACAGAAATGGCTGTAGCTTTGTTGAAGTTGATGACCAAAAATTAAATGATATGTGGAAACAGGAAACATAGGGAAGTAAAATAATATGATGATCTGGTGGTTAATATATGAAGGAAAATGATTATTGGATTATTGCAATTGCAACATATTTTCTAATGCAGCTGATAGCTGCGGTTTGTGTTATCAGAAGGCATAAATCCCAGACAAACAAAAGTCCAAACAGTGAAAGGAGCCTTTTGTTAGTTTGTAAGTTTTCTCAGAAAGGTCACTGATCAATATAAGAGCACATTATAACAGCTCCTACTTGTTTTTATTCAAGGTTAAAACATAGAAAATTGCTCCTTGTACTTGGTGTATCTGGACAGCTCTGCTTGCATGGCCTTTGTTGACCCTTTGATTGTATGGAGAATAGCTGAGAGGGCTAAGGTTTTTTGCACTTCTCTGTATCTTATTGCCAGAGAAGGCGCTGACTCATTACACGGACTGAGATGGATATCTACAAATCTGCCATTGAATAACAGTCAGAGGGTTAGAATTAGGATTGTAAATGGAGTCACCAGGGTTGAGATTGGTGTTAGGTTTAGATAACACTTTAGATGACACTTTCAGAGAAAGCAGAGATACAGTAATCGATAACTGGACAGTTAATGACATCTATTTGTTACCTGAAAGCTGACATGCTGTACAGTAGGTTGACATGTTCTTTGTATATAGATAGTGAGGTTTGAGAGGTCAGTAAATGAGTGTGATTTGTGGTACAGCTGCACACAGTTTCATTGTTCTGTCACATACAAGAGGAACTGATGCTCTGAGGAAGGTCCTTTACAAAAATACATTAAGTAAGCATTACAGTATTTTAGCAATTTAGAACAAGCATATGGTTATATGGAGCTTGTTTCTTGAGTGCTGCCTACTAGCAAGACCCAGACTTTGTTTAGAAAGTATTTTCCACAGTAGTTGCAAAGTGAGCAGCTGAGGTATTGACGTAAATGTCTGTACTGAAGACAATCTGGAGTGAATGATGTAACCTGGTTGGTCTGACATTTCTGGCCTGCTCATAAGTGAGACCCTCCAAGCAATCAGAGATTAATGAGCACTAATGAGCACTAGTCCCAGTAACCCACTCTGACATTTTAGATGTCAGTGAATTGCTCTCATTTTTCACCCAAGAGGTTCACCTGGTAATAAAGATTGAAGAACAAGGAGGGAATATAATGAAAACATAATAGCATGGGAGTGTAGAATATCTGCTTTTAGCAGTTTGTTAAAATCAGGGACTCTAAATCCAACCCTACCCCTGTCAACCAAAGGGGTACCCCAAGGCTCAGTGCTCCGACCACTACTGTTCATCATCTACATGTTTCATTTGGGTCACATAATCAGACGTCATGGACTTTGTTATCATTGCTATGCCGATGATAAACATATGTATCTTCACCCACCTCTGTTCTCTGTCACTCATCAACTGCCTCCATGACATACAAACTGGATAACATCCAACATGCTCAAACTACACACCAACAAAACAGAACCCATGGTTGTGGCACCCAAGATCATATTCCAGAGGCTTGGTGGTTTGATACTGTCCATTGAAGGCTGCTCCATCTGCCCCTCTACTGAGGTCCGCAACCTGGGTGCTATCTTTGATTACACCCTTTCATTTGAACCGTAATTAAAACAAGTCTGCTTTTTTCCACCTGAAGAACATCTCCAGACTCCGGCCATCACTTCTTGACTCCTTTTCAGAGGCCCTCATTCATGCATTTGTTATATCTCATCTGGAATCCTTATTGGACTGCCCAATAAAGCCCAGGACGGACTCCAGTATATCCAGAACTCTGCTGCCACAAAACCCTGGTAGCACATCTCCCCCACCCTACAGCATCTCTACCAGCTCCCTATCAAGTTTTGTGTGACATTTAAAGTTCTCCTCCTCGCTTACAAATGTCTTCATAACTTCTAAATACCTCTGTGATGTCCTCCACACCTACACCCCCTCTCACTCCTCTAACAAGGGACTTCTTACCACTCCTCACACCAGGCTGTGTTCTGTGGGGGACAGAGCCTTCAGTGCTGCTGCTCCTGTTCTCTGGAACTCAAGACCCATCTCTTCAGCCAAACTTTTCAATTCACATCGTTTTTTGGTTGTTTTCTCTATATAAAGTGTCCTTTATCAGGTGTGATTGCTTGTAGTTGTGTCATCTCAGACCTGGTGAGGGACACAAATTGATATTCAAAATTCACACCCTGTGGAACGTAGATACTAAATAAAAATGTCACAACAAGCTGTAATAGTTTAACAGCTAATGTAAATGAACATACCACGATGAAACACTGCAAGCCAAATGCTTTTGCATGGCTTAGTGCATCCATCAGTGGTGATCGTTGATGTTACATATCACCAAGTAAATAAACAGGGATTTGGATAAATAAGAGTTCATAGTAATTCAACACAAAGCAAATGACCCAAGATCTGGCTAAAGATTTCCACTTAATCTCCACAAACTCTCCAAGAGCAGAGCAGAGGTCTCAGTGGGGCTTCCCACTGTGGTGAATACTGTTGCCCACTGAAATTGCTCTCAAATGAGAATGTTTCTGACTCCTGGGGAGCTTTCAATCCAAGGGTGTAACTTTATGTTCAACACTGGTGTCAACAAAAGAAGTGAAGTGAAATGATGTAGAGCAGACTGACAATTAAAGGAGAAGCAAGAGTGGAAGAAAGGAGAGAAGACAGGTATTGTATAATGCACTATATTTGGACATGCAGTGATATTGTTACTGGTCTTGGTGTCAGACTGATATGAAAGTCTCCCTTTTTTCATAGAGATTGTTGAAATTGTTTCCCTCTCATACATCTTTGCCACTTCACTTACTTTCAGGAAACTGCTAGTGTCTGCTGGAACTGTGTCTCACGAGAAAAAGATAATGAAGCTGACTCTGAAGTTTTACATCATTAAAATGCTTTTTGAGAGACAGAGAGAGATTCAGTATTTTAGTTTTGTAAATGCAGACAATGTTATGTATTAGCATATAATAATTCTATTATAAAGTTAATGCTCGCCCTTTTTAGGAACTTGGATGGAGGAAACTGTGCTCAGTGTTAGTTTATTTATTTACCGGTCGCTCTCTCTCCCTCCCTCCAGTGATAGCTTCATTACTTTCTTCAGTCTTCTGAAGTTCCGTCTCATTTGTCACATCCATTATGCTGCATTCAGATTGTCTTTTATAAGTAAACCTTGGTTAAAGGCAAAAGAAAAATGAGACTCAGTGCTGGTAATTTATTTGTGGAGGGGGAGTAGAAAATGAGATAAATGCCAGAGTCAAGGAGAGAAGAAAACAAAGACAAATACTGTTTTTCTGAAATAAAATAGAGCTTTGAAAAGTCGGTATACTCACAAGTAACGATTGATGTAACTGATGGTCATCCACTTTTTCTCACCCAATAGTTAGTTGGTTATTGTGGTTGCTAAATGTTGCTTTGTATGACTGTCAGTATCTCTTATATTTTCTGAACTTTCTTTGATTTTTTTTTCTCTTTGATAATACTGCTGGCTTTAATATGAATATGACATTAGTCATTCATGGAGAATTTAATTCAACAATGAGGTTTTTTCCTCTTTAGAATTTCTTCTTTATCTTTGAATCTGAACAACTTCATCAGAATTGGCCATGGCCTGTTAGCTTGCTCTTCAAATGTTCCCTTGCTATGTGCATATTCAACTTCAACTACCAGCAGTTGTTTAACTTTCAATTCTGTATCTTGCAATAATTCACTCCTTTTGTAGAGACTCCATCCATGGTGATGTTATTCCTCTTTGATTGACTCTTCAGATCCTCAGATTCTCCAGAGACTTTGTCAGATGAAAACTCACTTGCAATGCACTTCAGACCGGTGGCATGTTTTGTTAAAGTCCTCTGAATCTCTTTGTGAGATCTGCAAACTGTTCTTTATGTCCAGTACATCTTTCATGATATTGTCGATCCTTTGGTTAGAAGAGTCCATAAATAGTTGAACAAACAACTTGAAGTTTCTTTTCTGTTGCTCATTAAAGTCTTTGAAAAATGATTTCTGCTGATCAAGCAGCTCATGAATCATTGACAGTGAATATGAATCCTCCTCCTGGTTAACTTTTTCCAGCCCCATGGTAGAGGAGAAAAAAAATATGTTAGGAAACTATAGAAGATGAAGCCTCTGTTCCCAGCTGCCAAGATAGAGATTAGCAGCATCAGGCTAAGGCAGTTGAGTATGCTGGTGCAGGTCGGCAGAGGGGAACCCACAAATACAGTGTGAATGCAATCCATGACTTTAGACAGTATGATAGCCTCTGATCTGTGGACTGTTTTACTGTTGGCTTAAAATGTTATTTTTTGAATGAGCTTTGGAGCTGAGAGTGAAGGTTGAACCATTTGTGTGCCAGTGAATTGTGAGGTGCGTTACAGGAATGTAGCTGCACTGAAGGCTGTCTATGAATTATGCTTTTTTAACTCACCTGCTCTCAAAAAAGAGCAATGGTTGCCAAAAAAAAAATAAAATAAAATTCTCAGGTTGCAGTGGTATGAAAACAAATTTGTAGGTATTTATATGTAAATTCAGGGGCAAATGGCTTGGGCAAACACAAGGCGCAGCAAGGCTGATACAAAAGAGAAAACTATTTATTGAGCATATAACAAAGGTGCTTAAAATGTAGAGAATCAAGTGACAAAGACAAAGAAACAGACAAGCAAATGTGTGTCCCTCGCACTCCATCATTACTGCAGTAAGTCTGATGTGGGAATTATTGTTGTGTAATTTCCTACCATCCAAATATCTACTTTTTCACCAGCACAAGACATACTACAGCAGCCATGAAAGGCCCATACAATTGTTTTGAATGTTTCAGCCCATTTACTACAAATTGTGTGTACTTTGCATCATTGTGGACAGTTTTCCAAAGAATATAATAGCTTTTTAGACAGTTGAATGCATCCCCCGTCCTTCCAGACTGCCACTAGTTTCAGTTCAGTCAGTATGGAAATAAAATCAACTATGGAAACTTGCTTTAAAAAGACACTAAATGTGTATAGTCTATAATTGACTATAATCACTTGAGTGCTCAAATGGATGGTTTACCTGATGAATACACATTTCTACAGTATAAAATAGGGCCAGCTTCCATTCGTCCTTGCAGTATGAGAAGGAATAGTAAAGTCACTGTGCTGATAACGGACATAAGCTTTTAAATGAACCAATCCGTATGTTGCATATGGTTCTGAAGTTCTTTAAGTCTGCAGATTAAGTGTTAATTAACAGACAAATGAAGTGCGGTGGAGAGAATAGAAGGATCCTCCTCCAGGTTATCAACAGCTCTACTACCACACACACACACACACACACACACACACAGAGTAATGTCTCTTAATTCAAACCTTTCTGATGAATAATATGTTGAATAAAACACATAGACCTTGGTATATCTGATCATTTTTCCATTTAAAATTCTATTTCAATTTCAGAATATTTGACACTCTTTTCTTGGTCATTTCAAGAACAAATATTTAGTATTGAGCAGGAACAGACTGTGTGATGATCATGAGAGAATGGTGACAGCTGGAAAGACAGTTGGTTGCTGAGAAGGACGAGTGCACAGGGACTACAGGCCTGGCAAGCAGAGCCTTGCTCTCACAAGATCCCCCCCATACCATGAGTACAGACTGATTTATGGAGGGGGACCTCTGGAGCCAACTGACAGGGGGCTCATTATCCAAACATGGCTGATAAGTTTGTCTGAACAAATGATGACAAGAGAGAAATCTGGAACATGAAGCTGTAGAAGAGTCCTGTGCACAAGAGTCCAGACGTATGTGAGGTTTATTCTGTGATAGTGTTGCATTGGTAAGGGTTAAGGTTAAGGGTCTTTAGGTTTAAGATATTTTAACCAAGTGGAGCAGACAACATAAACAGAGGAGTTTTGGGTGATTTTTGGAGAGGGCTATAGCACACAACAGAGGTGTGCAATTCACCAAAATTGCATGAATACTGACATATATTACTGATGTATCTAAAGAAATTGGATAGTCTTTTTCACATTCTTCAAATATATCCAGTTATTTTAACTGTAATCAACAAAACATCATAATTGGATGACAATCAGTGTAAGTGGTTTGATGCAAATAATCTAGGGTACACCCACTGTGCTTCCATTAATAAAAAAATAAAAATAATATAAAGACTTTACAATATGTGCTCTTTCATTGACTCCCACATGAGGCCTCTTTTGTTGAATGATCACTAAGAGTATTATAGACTCCACAGAGAGGCCATTCGCTGATACAGGACATGAATATTCATGATGACAGCACAGACAGCATGAATGATGATGATGGAACCCACTGCTCATATCTGCAAAAATAAAGTGGCGATGACAGACAACTAATCAAGCGTTGGACCAGCCAACATTGCTTGAGGTCAATGTATGTTAGTGCTAGATACTAAAATGTATATTTTAGTAATTGAGACCGCTGCTGTTTTAATATTGTCCCAGGGAAGCAGCTGTATCTTCAGGTCTGTAGTATCCTAATGAAATATGGATGTAGTGCATGCTTCCCTTGTCTTGTGTAGTAGCCTCCTGCACAGCCCCACAGCCCCTAAAATACTCCATTATTAATATCAATGTTGCAGAATCCCCCACTTGGTGAGATCATGTCTCATCCATATGTCAGGTCTTTCTGCTCTCAGCCATGCAGGACTAAGCTGTTTCTCTGTGCTAAACCTCATTCAACATTTTGCCATTTTCACTGGAGATGAGATCTGCAATAAAAAGCCATCAATTCTTACTGTTATCAGCATTTATAACATATGCCACACTTATCATTTCAACATTTCAAGGCTCATATTCCAATTCTTAGATTGATTATATATATATATATTCTTGCTTGGACCCCTCCAGCAAGAGATGCAATTACTGAACTCAATGTTTAGTGACATTATATATATTATATATTCCCAGCTAGTTACTGTGCTCAAGTGAGATCAGATCTGAGAGCTGTGGCATGACACCAAAAGGTTAGGTAGATAAGACCCAGCTGCCCCTCTACCTGTAAACCAGTAGTTGGGGGACAAACACATTTTAGAGCAATTATTTTTTGTTGGACCAGCAGTGATCTTGTTTTAATTCATCTTCTGGTTCAGTTTCATGAATTCCATCTTCCCTGATGCCTTCAGCTTCAGTATCAAAGAAAAGTACTTCATGTTTGAACACACACACACACACACACACACACACATACACAGAGAGAGAGACATATGGACGCACACTGGTTCGGCTTGACAAGATGAGATGTGGCAACAATGACAGATAAAACCAGCAGCTCCTGTGATCAGATACATCTGTGGGCTGTCTCATGATGACAGAAGTCCCGCTCAGCATTTTGTTTTTGGTTGTCTCTGGTGGGCGTATTGTTAGCATCCAAAATAATAAGAATGATAATGATTAAAAAAAAAAAAATGTCTGTAAGCCCCACGACATTTGGAATGGTGACTGTAGAGCTGGCCACTGGTGGGGGCCTCCTCTGGTGTAGTCTGTCTCTGTGGTTAGCCGCCAACTTCTGTTTGGCTCCTCGTTAAATATTAAACTGATTGAACCAGATGGACACCTTCATATAATCTCTTTGGAAGCTAAATTTGGGGCTCATTTAAGGTGTCACATGTTCAGTCATAGCTATTCAGCATCTCACACACATTGTCCGTCACTTAGGAAATGCTTTTTTTGGTGGATTTGGTTTTCACATGTGTTTCTCAATATCAAATTACTTAGTGCTGAGGCTGAAAACAAACTTTTATAACATTTTTTCTTTTATTTTTGTTGGTAGTGTGTGCTGTTTTTTTACTCATTAAAATATATATGTATTCCCATTCACTTGAATGGGAAAGTGTGTCCAAACATTTGACTGGTACTGTATTTTTAAATACTATGCTTATTTCAATAATATTTTGACAATGATATGACATTGTTTAAACCAGATTCAGGCCTCAGTTGATAAATTGATTTCCCGTTTGTAAGGGGCTGCTACACCTGCTGCACCACTATCCATACTGAAATAATATTAACTATACAGATAAAGATATTGATAAAGCAAGGCTTTGCATGCTGGGAACTGTTCTCCATGTGTGAATATGTGTTCAGAGCATCATATTATCAGACTGGGTTTTGGAGTTTGTGTGTAAGACCAGAAAAGATTGTATTAGTCACAAATAGGATTTATGGATTTAGCAAAGCAAAAACTTTAACCTCTATGACTGCTCAGAGCAGAGGAGGAGAGGACCTTGAACTGAACAGGAGTGATTAGAGAAGAAAATATAAAATCCAGTCAGTGGTTGTCAACAGCTCTTACTTCATAAGACGTTTATTAAATCTATTCATGAAGAGACTGTTATTTCAGAGTTTCCAGTTGAATAGGAAGTGCCCTCTGAGACCTTATTGTACAACCTGAGAAGCAGTGGGTGAAGAAAATGTACACACGCACACATTCAGGTTTCAGTCCGATTGGAGATTATAGTCTTTTGGGGTATAGGAGGAGGCTTACTATCTTCTTCTTTAGGATGTATAGTCCTTTTTGTATCACTGAAATGTAAGTCTTGGTTTAAGAGAGGCAGAGTCAGTGTGCTGATTTGATGAACCAGTGGCAGTTTGCCAGGACGCATGCTCAGGGCCAGTGCAATCAGAAATGTATTTTAAACGTTTTTTTTTCTGACATGCAGATCTCCGTGACTTTAAAGCAACATATGTAGTGGGGCTAAATTACGCAGTTCACTCAGTTTGACTGAGAGGTAGAACAATGAGCATAACAGTGGAAGGGCATGCTAGTTAATAATCATGTCACCCAGAGGAGGCATACTGTGAATAACTATGATTAGAGAGTATTGTCTCAAAGCACAATATCCATCTACGGGCTCAAAGACTTTTCAGTCAAACAGAAAGGAAACTACTCTGGTGCACTGGTTTCATATACAGTATCTGAGATACCTAACCACACTGCTTTAACCTGTATATTTGGATACCATTGAATACAGTAACACATGCCTCACTTAGGTAAAACAGTGTGTGTACTGTAAGTGGGAGTGCAGTGGGAGAAGAGTGGCAGGATTTAGTCTCGAATGTGGAGCGGCTTTTTGTGAAGCAGTTTTTTTTTTCCCAAGTTTTTGGCTCAAGTTGAAACTTCTTCAACTTAAAAAGCAGCAAATTGAAAACCCAGAGCAGTTGGCAGCAGTGATTCGTTTGAGCAGGCAGCAAAAATTGCTGGCACTCTGCTCATAGACACTTCTCAGGCAGCACTAACACTCCGCATTCAGCTCCAGTGACATTCATCAGGATATCATTTACAACCTTGATGGTGGAAGTTTCAGTACTGACTTTTTTTTTTCTTTTTTTGGAATGGACAGGTGGACAGGAAAATGGACAGTTCGACCCAGAGTGCCTCGCAGCAGCTCAATTGCTGGTTCATACAAAACTTTGACACCCAAACAGATAATTATATAGGAGGTCAGAGAGTGTGCTGACTCTGGATTAGTGCATTCCTCCGGCATTCTGCTGCTTTCACGGCAGTTTTAAACCCGACAGATGTTTCAAAACAGCTCACTTAAATCACTCTGACCACAACAAATCTATTACACTGTCTGTAAGGGATTCTACAGAGCTTTGTTGAATAAATGGAGTGAAGAATAAAGAGGGAAAGAAAGACGGACTGCCTCTGAGCAAACAGAAGATGCTGACAGGGCAGCACTTCTCTTCTTTCATTTACTGGAGTCGATAGCAATGAGATCAGTCTTAAGAAGCAGTCAACGATCTCAACTGGACCTCCATTCAATAATAATCAACACAGATTCATGTTCATACAGGAGATTATAGATTCAGGGTCAACTGCAGTTCATTTTCTGAGTGCTGAATCAATTGTGGTTGTGATGTATCTGATAGTTTGATATGAATCAGTAAGTGACACAGAAGGCATGAAAGGTTTTGAAGAGGAACCTTTAGAGATTCCTGAACATGAACCACTAGGCTCAGTGTTATTACATCATCTTCTACAGTGCGGCCTTCATTTATGAATGTGTGTAGTACTAAGTGGTTAATTCTCCACCTGTAACTTGGGGTCTAAACCTGATTTTATGATTTTATGAAGTCATTTTTTGGCCTCGTATTCGTGTCAGATTAAAGTTCATATTTAGTCTGGGGACTACTTACTTCTAATGTGTAGTTGGAAGAAAAAGCTTGGCCACTCAGAGCCACTATTTGAGCTATGTTGAATGTTAACCTGTACCAAACTTGTACAAAATGCTTTTGACAGTAATTGACCTTTAAAAACTGTTTCAGGGTTCACTGTCCCCTCCGTCCAGTAGCCAGGTTAAACAGAGGGCAAAAACAAGCTTTTTACAGTTAATTTAACAGTCAATGGGTTCAATTAGCCTAGGTGTGTTGATCAAACCTCCTTTTGTATTTTAAATCTGATTGCCATATATTAGGTGGTGCTTGAAAACCTACTTTGGCATTCAAACACATCTCCAGTTGAATGTTTATATGTCTGGACTCATGGTTTTCCTACAGCACATTCCATCAAAGGACACTGGTGTGACCATTAAATATCTCTGACATACACTTCAGACTGAGTTCATACTAATGAGCCTGAGCAGTTAACATTTTGTTCGATCCTAGGACAAAATCACTGATCACTGCAGTGTCCTTCTGTCCTTAGAAATAGTTCATATCACTTGCATTCATTTGATCGCCTATTTGGTCTGTTCATCTATCCATCCATCCATCCATCCATCCATCCATCCATCCTGCAGCAGTTTCACTTTCAGTTAGTGTGAGGAGATTACTGTTGTTTGGTGATCTTGGTTTCTCATCTTCCTCCTCCTGGCTTGTCTGCATATCAAAGCCCCCAGCTAGAGCCCTGTCTGCTCTCCCAGACCTCAGTCAGTGCACTGGACGTGTTCATTCACTGTAATCAAACCTGTGATTTTTAACTTTTTTTTCAAGTTAAAACTAAACCTATGCCGCTGGAACTTTAACTGAATTACCACAAAGTAGTACAACATGTAAATGAAGTATTGTTTTAGGTAAAAGTGGTGAAATTTGGCTGTGGCCTCTAGTTTGTTTAGTTGAGTCCAGGAGTATTGTGACATCATGTGAATCCAAAACAGGTGTTTGTTACAAGTGGTGGACATTGTCTATGTTTCTCTTCCCTGCCCCACGTTTTTACCTGGAGGGATGTTCATGCTGACTTATAGTTTCTGTCTGATGGTGACCTGACTCAGTGCACTCTGGCCCCGCCCCCGAGCCCCACTAAAGCCATTAGCTTCCAGCCATTTGATTAAATGTGGCCATCGATTCCCACAGGAAATGAGTCAAGTTCAGCATCACCTGATCAAAGCTGCCAGCTCACTAATGGAGAGAGAGAGCAGGGGTGGAGAGAGGCATTGTGGGAGGTAGGAGTTCACATTAACAATAGAGAGATGAGAGGTGGGAGGAGATGAGCAGCTTAATGTTCTCATGACTCATTGGCAGCTTCCAGCAGCCTGAGGGCTTCACATGTTGTTGCTTTAGCAATGAGGAGTGAAAACGTTTGAACATAAAGGCTTCTGATTTCATATCTGCTGTCTCTATAAAGGGTGCTAAAAATTCAAAACCTTTCTGCTGTAATTCAGATTATTTGCTTCTCCTTGCTACCACCCAAGGTTCACTCTCCACAGGTTGTATGACATCAGGGTCTGTTGTTTATGTTAATGTTAGGTGTCATGCTATCAATGTCAGGAGAGGCTCCAGGAATGGATGTGACACACAAAGAGGTTTAGAGAGACGCAGGAGGCCAGGAGAGAGGAACACAACACAATCTACTACCAAGGTTACACACCCACACAGGTACACACACAGCCATATTGCCAGAGGCTACTCAGTTGGCTGACATAAAGATTCCCACTATTAAAGCAACTGAATGGCATTAACAGCCTCTAGCCATGGCAAAGGACAAGGAGGCAGCCTGCCACAGCAGGAGAGGCCAGGATGGGAACAGTGGGGGGAGCAAAGAGCCATAATCTGTCCCAAAGGTAAGATACAAGACTGGCACAGGCAGCAGTGGAGGTTTAAATGACAACCTGGCACTGTGGGTCTGACTACAGCTGAGAGGCTACTGTAGATGAAGGGAAGAGAAAGTGAGAAGTTCTGTCAATGCGTTTGTCACCCTTCCTCATGCATTACTCCTCTCCGCTAATTTATTCCACCTCCTCATGAAATAATAATTTTATCACTCTACTTTACAATGTGCCTCACAATTAAAACCCCTTGAAAATCAGTCTCTTATGGTTTGTTGGTTAAATATGATGAGTAAGTCTTTATTTTGTAGCTACCCTGAGGCATCATTCCACCAACTGCATTCCAACACATGCAGACAATTGCTTTTTGAGGGCTTTAAGAAAATAAATGGACTATTTTTGGCAGAGATTTTGACATGTTAAATGCCAGCACAATGAACAATAAAAATCCTCAAAATGTGCACACACCCACTCATTCTCTCTCAAATTGTTGCAATTTGAATAATGTGACATTTGAATAATTTGATTCTATACTGAAAAAATATATAATCTTTTCTCCTGGAGAGAAATTTGTTAATCGTAGAAGGTCAACTAGAAATGTCAGCCAGTAGATGATGATGAATCATGGATGTACATCTGAGTCTGATTAAAGTTGATTGTTAAGAATGTAACTTCCTTGAACCATTTTTTTCCTCCTACTCCAACATCTCTATCATCCTAAAGGTGTAACCACTTTGTTACTTGCTGTGTAAAGATGGCTGTTGATCTGGTCCAGCAGCCATTTCTAAGTAATCAATACAATCACTGATCCTCTGCCTCCACTGCAGATTAAAATGGAAAATGAAAACCAGTAAGAGTGGGCTGTATTGGAGAACTTCAGCTATGGCTGAAGGTCAGTGGACCATGTAATGAGGAAATGTACAGTAGTCAAACTTAAAATAATGAGTGTTTCTTATTTTACTATGTGTTTGTTCCAGTTTATGTAGCATGTGTCATTAATTTAACAACTCCCAGTCGTATTTTCCTTTCCTGAATCAACAGAGTCATAAAGAGCTTTGTTGTATCAGCTACTAGTCACAGTAGATGAGAGCAGAATAAATAAAGGGCTGAGTAGTGCTTTTCTGATATCAAAGAATCTCATCCATCCAATGTTCTTTATACACATCTGAAGAAACTAAGTACTTTGTTGGACTCATCAGTATTTTCTCAATTCCTAAATGGCAGCAGGTAAGAACAAAATGTACATGTAGTAAATTCGAATTACCATTGAATCAAATAATTGAAAGACATGTTGTGTAAAATGATTTCTATATTGCTGATCCCACTGAATATTTAACCTCTTCTAGCTAATTGTGTTGCTTCCCCAGCCTGCATAGATGGTATAGTTGACTCCCGTGGCTCTCACCAACACCCAGTCTAGGCAGTTTCTTTTTCCAGGAAATAAACTCAAACACACCGAGTTGGGCTTCCTGCCCAGCAGAGAGCAGAAGCAAGTCAGTGGGTAGTAAATAAAGTCCAGCATCTAGCATTTGATTCAATGGATAACTAGCATTCGTCAGGTGTGTCTGCTGGATGTGTGAGGCAGTTGTTTGCCAAAAGTTCAGCCATGAGCACTTGATTAGCTGATTGTATATCTATTTGGTGTATTACCTCAAGCTGTTATATTGGCACCATAACAATGTTTCCTATTGTGTGTTTAAATATTGGATATGTAATGACTGTCCTCCCTGGTGGAATAGAAGTGTAAATGCTCGCTGGGCAGCTCTAAGTACATGTAATCCAATAGAGCCCTGGGGTGGCAACATTAGAGAGGGAGATGAAACAGACCTTCAATAAAGAAGCTGCATGAGGCTGACTGCACTTCACCAAACATTACAGTAATGCACAAACTTAATGTCTTTTGAAGACGATGAATGGCTGTCAGCTATTTAAACCACAACAATAAAACAAGAAAATATTTTGTCTACAATATCTTTGTATTCTACAATATGTTATTATGTAGCATGGTGTGTGATAGCTGAAATAATAGACTCCTTTTAAAAGTCATTTATTTAGCTTTTCGCTTCGAAAGTTGGAGGGGTGAGAGACAGAGAGAGATCCAGTGTTGCTGCTTTTCTCTCCTCATCTCTGTATGAGTCATGTTGATAAAAGTTGTCCTTGAGAATAAATGGTTTGCAGAAACTGCCAAAACTATTTTCTTTTTCATCTAATTTACATTTCTACCTTTTTCTGAGTTCTCAGTGATTTTAAATGAAGGTTGGGAGTGATGTAGGAAGGATGCCATGCTTTACCAGCTTTGTTAGCCGTTCTCCTTCCATTCAACTTTCACACTTTTTTTTTCCAGTCAGGTCAGCATTGGTTTACTTAAGAGGCTGCACTTGTTTTCAATTGTCACAGTTCTCAGGATCCACACGCACACACATAAACACACAAACACACACACACTCACGCAGACCTGCAGTCTCTCACCATATTTCACTCACTTCTGTCATTACAATCAGTGTACCTGGGGGACATCATCAGGTAACTTAGAATTATACCCAACACTGTCACTGTCACTGTGACACAAGCACTGCAGTAATCTTTATATTTAACACATGACCGGCAAAGAAAAATTGAAAGCAGCTAACATGCTTCCCTCACTGAGCTGTGATCACTCTAAGGATTATGAGCTACATTTCAAACAAGTGTATGCAAGGGGAACACGTGGCATGTTATTTTTACATTCACTGTTGGATTTCTATGCATCATTGATGTGTTCATTAGACAGAAAGAGACGTTAAGTATCAACTGCAAGTCTGTCATGTCTTCTCTTAGGGAAATGTTAAATCATGTTTCAGATGAATTAATCAGGTCGTTAGAGGAGACTAATTTCATCTGATCAGGATGGTGATGTCTCCTGAAGGTTGACTCTTGTTCTTAAATGAGTTTTCAGAAATCTTTGACTTTTGGTGTCTTAGCTGCTCTTAGTGATCTATAATTTACTGTCTGACATCATGCTGAGAAAGGAAAGTAAAAATGGATATTTAAATTAAATATAAGTCGATTGATATTCAGTTCACACTAAGCTATCTCTAGCTAACTAACTAATCACCACTTTTGTCACTCTGTGAGTCAAATGAAAATTGTAGATTCACTGAGTGGTTGAAATTTAGCCAATTTAAAATAATTGTATGAATAAAAGCTCTCTGCAACACCGGCCATATTTTACAAAGTGCATACTTAGATTCTGCAAGGACCCTCAACCTATCTCTTGACTCTTCCATTTTAGTTGACAACTTCTTCATTTCTTCACGTTTAAAGCTGCTTTGTTAATGGTGTCTAATTATTCTGAAGTGTGATGTGAAAGCTGATTCTTCCATGTCACATTGTTGAGAGGCTTTAGGTTAGATTAGTTGTCCACGGCTGATATCCACACTGAAACCCTCTGGACAGGCTCCTGAACTCAGGAGTTCAGGAGGAGAAATGACATTCACTGACTGAACACTCACCAGTGATCAGATCGAAACATACTGTACAGAATGAGAGAGACATGGAAGTTTTACTGGTGCTGAAATATAGTTTCTGGGCTGAATGCTGTCTACTCATGTAGTGCCTCAATCAGCACTGGCACTGACCCAGCTCTCTGAGCAGAATGGACGTCCATTTGAGGGGAGTAATCGTTTCATTGTACACTCTGCACAACTCTAAGTACAGTGTTACTGTTCTCCAGGTAGTCATCGGGTCACTGGATACATGTCACTGGGTATTATTTGCTCTGCTGTTTCAGTTAATGACTCCATTCTGACTGATACACTGACTAGCAATGGACCTCTGCCAATTGGAAAAAAGTCAAGTCATACTGTACAATGTATCATTGGACAGCAAAGCCCCAGCGCAAGGAAAATACTTCATCATTGTATCATTGTTAGTCCAGGTAACATGTAATAATAATTGCTGCTATAAGAATGAGTTGTTTATGTGAAAAATGTTTATGATCATATCTGGATTTAGAACTATGAAATTAATACTTTGTTTGAAACAGGCAAAAACAAAAAAACAACAACAAAAAAATAAAAAAACAATAGTAGTATCCATCAAAATGTGACCAGATCAGCTTATCTTCCACATTTACATTTTAATTGTTTTTTGTTTTTGTTATTTTCTTCACTCCCTTTGTCTGCAGGATGACAGTCAAACTGATTTATAAATACACACATGGCATCACACTAGGAGGCATTTGGATATTCTTGTGGGGTGCAGTTCCTTTTAAGTGTTCTGCATCAGTAAAATCACCAACTGTTTATGGCACAAATTGGTAATAGCTTTGCAGAATGGCAAGTCTGCTCCACAACCGACATGGGAAGTATAAACTAAATGAAGTTGAAAGATTTCACTGTATGATGCAACTTTTTCATCTGAACATTGAAGTGCAGGAAATGACGAGAACATTGTCTCGCTGTGAAAGTGGTCAAGAGGAACCACACACCAGCTGTTGGTCTTGTGTTGTATGTGAGTGTTGTCAGACTGCAGTATATGCTAGAGGGTCGCATTTTACACAGAAACCCTTAGGCTGAAACACTGGAACAGGTTGGACTTTGGAGAGAGCTGCAAGTGCTTAATGAGAGCCGCTGGCAATATAATACGCACAGGAAGTGCTGTCTTGGTGTGTTTTATGTGTGTGTGTGTGTGTGTGTGTGTGTGTGTGTGTGTGTGTGTGTAACAGGGGCTGTGGGATAAAGTGGGAAGCGTCATGGCTGACTAACATAGATCAGCCGCTGGTCTTCTCTCCACCTCAGAGGATCGTGTTCATCTTCAGTTTTAAACTCTCGGTCTGAGCTTTCTCCCCACAGAGCGCCTTCCTCTTTTTCTTCTTCTCACTACAACCAAAACCACAGCTCTCAGATTTCCCTTAAAAGAGATGGACATTTATGTGCATTTGATGATAAATTACTTGTTTACTTGGATGGTTAACTACCTGTCTATCACAGGCACTTATGGGTTAACTACCCGTTTAATTTTCTACCTCTCGGTGCACTACCCTTCATCTGTAATGAGTTTTCATGCTGGTGAATGTCTGCGCTGATTACTGTCAGCTTTCCTTTCCAGTCAAAGTGAGTCCCTCGTCATGCAAGTGGTGATGATTTTGACTGTGAACTGGGCCCAGTATGCTGCATTATGACACCCTGCTGGGAGCACTAGGGAGTTGCGAGCGGTTTAACGGTGCTGTATCAGCTGGCATACAGGATCATTGCAGATTCTGTAATCTCTGTCTCAATGAAAGCCTGCTGCATATCTCCCTCTCAGTTCCTTTGTGTCCTCTCTGATCCCTATTCTTTCATACAGTCGATCCACTCAGTAAAGGCCCATAACTATTTAGTACGAACCATTACATGTTCACATTAAAACTACTAGGAGTTATAGACAAACTTTTCATCATCCATTCTTAGACACAAAGTATGATAACACAATAATGTTGCTTCAGGCTTCCATTTCTCTGTGCTTTCTCTGTTCTGCTTTGACATCTTTGAGTTGCCAGTTTTCCATCTTATATTTTACTCACTGGAGCTCCAGACCAATGCCGTCCAATCAGTGTTTTCTATGTGCTGTGTTGGTAGCCTTGGAATCAATTAAACATTAAAGTGAATGGAGGATTGGTGCTGTTGAAAGCACCCATAGGGGCTGCTTATCCTTCACAGCTGATGGAGCTCCGACTCTCCCCTCCTGCCTCTGGTCTGCCCTCGTCTTCTATCTTTTCACTTCGTTTTACTCTTATCTCTCTTAATTGTAAGAATATAATGAGAAAATAATAAGGGGAGTGAATGAGAAGGAACCATATAAACAAGCAGGGATATCAGGGATATAGAAATAAATGAGGCAAACGGACAGACAGTGTCAGGTCTAGGAGACACACAGGTGTTGAGTTCAGGCAGCAGTGTTCAGTTATTGTCTGAATCAACTGAACTTGGATCAGTGCTGCTGGATGACTTGAATGTTGGAGGAAGAGCTTTGAAACAACAGACAGAGTGACAGCAGTGGTATTAGAGAGAGAGAGTCAATCATACACTGTTTATCCTCTCATCTCCCTCTTTCATTGGTTCTACTGAGAGAGAACCTGTTCTGTGTTGATTGATACTGACAGGAGATCAGATGAAAACTCTGAGCAGAGGAAATTATACAAACATCATCTGCAAACTTGATCTGTCTCTTCTCAGACAGACAGCAAACAAACAGAGTGAAGTAGGTTAGTCTGGATGCTGTTTTGCTGGCTGTTAAATCATCTGAATATATATTCTACAATACTGTACTCTGTTTAAGCATTTATTCTTTGTTGTTTACAGTTGTTCTGTATGTTTTACTTCTACACGGGCTACATATATATATATATATATATATATATATATATATATATTTACAACAACCAGATAAATATTTAGCCTTCAAACAAGGTTTAGTGGGTTTTACACAGTAGCTCATGTACTGAGCTGAAATCCACTTTGAACAAAGTTATGTATGCATATAAAAATGATATATATGATTCCTGGAAACCTCAAACCAGGAAATAGCTCTGTAGTGAAGTGGAACATTGTAATAGAAATTCTGGGTAATAACTCGTAATATTCATATTGGTTTTCACTTCCAAATGAGCTTGTTAGATAACTGGGTCAATTTGCACCTGGTTAAAACCAGTCTGAAGCTTGTTTTTTACGGCCATAGCAGATGCATTTGCCATAGCTATTTTTTTTTGCAGCAGCCCTGATTCTTAAACAGTGAAGCCCAACAAAAGGTTGGGTGTTTCCAGTTTTTGATAGCTTTAAACCTTCCCAAAAGTTTACAAGATGGTGGCTGACTGATGAAGCTCGCGTGTTTGATTCCAAGAACGCTAGCATGGCTACCTGTGTGGCACATGTGACCCTCGTCATTCTTGTAAGGTCTCATTATACTTTTTTTTAATGTGATATAGCATTAATGCAACTTAATAAAGGCAGCACCAAAAAATATGTAGCATGAATGTCTTAAAGGATACCAAATTATGTAACAATAAATAATAAGCCTCAGGAGACTCACCAAAAATATGCATTGTAAACACATTAATTCGTACAAAAGATGAAGAAGAGTGATTGCAGTCAACTTTGGGCTATCAGAAATAATCAGTATTTATGCTAAATAACAGAATTTACTTGTTAATTTACCAGTTAATTAATTCAGTCTCAATTCTGGAGGTTGCTGTTAATTCATACCACACAGTTCTTTATAAATGAAAGGTTTATTAAACTACTAACTACACACTAAACATACAAATGAGTTAATATATACAGGTATATATAGTGCAGCCATGAATAAATGCAATGAATACAGCGATGAGCAGTTAATGACTTAACGAGATCCACCGTATACCAGATAAGCAGTGAAGGATATCTTGTAAGATGTATTAATTTGTGGAAACACAGGAGACCACCAAGTGGATGAAAACCTTTGCATTAACAAGTGAAATTAACTTAAGGCACCGTTCAGCAGCTGAGTGATTGTTAAGAAGCACAAGGGAAACAACCTGAAGCCATTCAATATCATTCGTCTATTGATTGGGCATCCGACTTCCATCGCTTCTTAATTACTCTTATGCTACAGCATCAACCCCAGTATCACAGGAAGAGTTCGGATGGGCAGGGGAGAAGTTGTGCTGGAAGGGGTTGGTTCTTGTGTGGACCAGCTCTCTGGAGCTCTCTGGCATTCTCAGGTGCGCTTTGTCCCACGTGGCGACTAGGCTTGAACTGGCTGTCTCTCTCTCAGCAGGCAGCTGGATGATAACATCTTTGCACACCCCCACTTTGCTGGGTGTGATGGATGATGCAATGGCGGCATTCAGACTTTGTTTAATTCAGAGTTCTTTCTCTCAGAGTAGGTTGAATGCCGGCCTTCAACACGTTCTGTGCTGCTTGGGGATTCAGCTGAGTTCTCCCAGAGGAGGAGACGAGAGGGATCCTAAATCTATCCTGTCTTAATTATTTTCTTTGTTTCAATTTGTTTCTAAAGAATTAATAAAGTTTACCACACGTCTATTTCTCCCATGTTTAATAGCGTGGCATTATCTGGTGCTGAATGATACCAAACACATCTTAGGAATTGGGATATCAACCACTGATCACTACCTGATAGACAGTGTGTTAACACAGGCATAGATGTCAAAAATGGCAGTCCTGTACCACATCTATTATTATGGCAATACATATACATATGTAACTCTCTCTCTCTCTATATCTATATCTATATATATATATATATATATATATATATATATATATATATATATATATGTATGTATGTATGTATGTATGTATATATGTATACCTATACGCAAAGCAAATAAAATTGTAAAATAAAATCAATACATGTCAGTGTTCCACTTTGCCTTATTGCAAGCTATGATCGGTTCACTGGATATGTATGGGTGTATCCATATTCTTCTCATTTTTATCTGCTTACTGAGACCAAACACTTACTGTATCTTTTCAAGACGGATCTGTGTAAACTGTTCCTGTTGGTTCAGTTTTTATTGTTCCAGCATCAAAATCAGCATATTGACCCAAAGCTTCACATATTTCCTTATTGCGTTAACTAAACGTCATGAAAGAGTTAAATCTATGACTATGTACTACTATATTGAGCTTGTGCTGTATCTCTGTGGTATCATCTTACTTACATTTGTTCTTCACATGCTTAAAATTCTCAAAAAGTCACAACACTAATCCTCACAGAGAGTGATACATATGGCTACAAGGGAGCTTTTTGATTGAAGAATGTCCAGTTCATATTTAATACTAGCTGAGCGATAATTCACCCAATTCTATTCAAACAATAGACTGTTCCCAACGTCCACTCATTAATTACAAACATGCACTTTTATTTATAGAGTGAACTTTAAAGGGCCAACCAGTAATACCAGACATACTCAAAATGTACTAATCTTCTTGAAGCAATAACATGGAGAGACGTTACTATGACCACTACTACACACTGATGTAGTTAACATAGATTTAATTAACTTCATAAAAACATCAAGCTGTGTGATTTTCACTTTGATGATGCTTTAGTATCTAGCCAGTCTCATAGCTACTGCAGTACATACATATCAATACACACTATCTTCAAAGACATCATGGGTTTAATTATTTATTCAAATACATTGAATATTGGATGGGTATTTTACCCCTCCAGGCATATTTGCAAAGATGTATGTAAGATAGCAGACCCTATAGTGTAGATGGGAGCCAGTCTGAGATCCTTAGATTTCTGTTGCTTCTAAGCAGGCGAACACCTGACATTTCAAATCGCATAACTGGTCAATTCAGTATTTGCTCTCAAACACCCACGCCAGATTTGTATATAGGCGTTCATTCTGTCACACCATATAGACATAATGCCGGATTAGATGAAGTGGATTGTAGGATTAGTATGCATCTGTTAGAGTGTATAAGAGTGGACAAAAAAGAGAGAAAATGCATTATAGATGTGGAGATCCACCCTGATCCTGCTGCTGACCATCATTATGATGTTACTGTGGCTCAATGGCCCATGAGAAGCTATAATGTAGTGAGAAAATGGAAAGGAAATTGTCTTTTCTCCACAGTATTCCTCTTGAGCTATTTCACCCTCATTCTAAATATCACTATATGTGAATCCTCTAAGGCTGGAACAAGGATGGATGCTGTAATGAATAGCACCATTGGAAACTAAGTGGCTGGCAGTTGTGTGCGTCTCACATTGACTAAAAGTTGATAAGACTGTAAAGACTGTATAATGTAATGAAGTGTTTCAGCCAGAATTTACTCATTTACTCACACATGGCTTTGTTTGAAAATGAGTGTGTGCACTTGCATGTGTATGTAAGTGTATCATGTGAAGTGATATGAAGTTTAAGTAAGGCTTCCTCCTGAATTGTTTGTTGTATGTTTTTGGCCCTGAGAGCTGAAATGAGATTTGCATTAAACATCAAAGTTATCCAGCAGCTAAGTTTGTTAGCAGAACTACTTTAGAGACAGAAAAGCTTTCTAGCTTAGCGAAGCTTTCACACAATGAGCTGAAGAAAACTGAGACATCCACTGTATCACTTAAAAGTTTGCCCTGATTTTTTCTTCATTTATTTATAGATTTGAGAAAGTGCATGCTGCATCATTGTTATGATTATTACACAGGCCATGTCCATATTAAGGTATAGCAATTTTATTCCAATGCATGATGTGGGTTTACTGAACCAAGCAGCCCAAAAGGTCAGATTAGCAGGCTGATGACCACAAGGTTTGTTTGAATCCCTCGACTAGATGAGATTATTAAGAAGTTCTGCGCTTAGAAAAAGAAAGTGTTTTTTAGCATGTCTGACATTTCAAGGCAATAAAAACTTTCAGCACTCACAAATACCCACACAACTTTGCTGGAGATGAAAAACTTGTTTCATTATCAGCTTTGGCATTTTCCAAGAGCTTCATTTGTCATCATTGAGTTGAGGTTGTTCTTCCACTAGCATCATTTCCCTCTCTAAAATATTGAAACACATCACAGAACACACTCATTCCTGACGTGAGGAATGAGGTAAGATGAATTACCATTGATGATGTTATTTTGTCTGTGTTGGTGCAGCTGTTTGAGAACACCATTTGCTTTTTGTCTTTACCAAACCCAACATGTTTCCTTTTTTTTAGAGTCGAACAGTAGTTTCCTCTTAATCACTGTCTCTTGGGTTTTTATCTGCTTCTCACTGCCGTCCTTAATCTCTCTGTGTATTCATTTTCTGTGAGAAATAGTCAGCTTCCCTCTGGTACAAGTTCACAACAATATTCAATATCTTACCACTGATACTTGTTTTTCATCTTGTTGTAAGAATGTATGAGGGGTGAAAGTTCAGAACATAGGAAAATACATTTCATAAAGTAAATACAGTTTCTTAAAGTAAAACATCATGTGCAATATGCTGTATAATGTAACTCGTAACTTTTAATTCAAATTTAACTTTTAAAAAATCTATTAATTCTAATGCAAGTTATAATTAATTTCCCAGTAAAATTGTTTTCATACCAGAGGTCACCTGTGAAGACATCATTTCAGTGCCTCACTGTTTTATAGCTAGCAGTTTTATTTCAGAAGCATTTAGTCACACAGTGTGCTGCACCCGTCAGTGACATCATGACGCAGTTTGCTTTACAGTTACAAGGGCGAGTGAAAAAAGAGCAGGAATTATCGTTTTGCTCTTGACATGGTTAATGTACTCTAGACTTTGAGATGTCTGCGGCCCACATGAAGAATCTTGACTATTTAACATGAGCATCCTGCAAGGCAGATACAATCAAGACACACTTTTAAATATAATGCATGATAAAAGGTTTGAAGAAAAAGCTGGAGCTCCTTTTTGTCCAGTCAGTCCTGTCTGTTAGCACTCAGATTTTTTACTACTACTACTAAAAACGTCAAGTTTTTTACTGCTTATAACCTTTATTGCTCTTTATTTTTGTGTGCTGGCTAAGATGATCCAGTTCATGTGCTGTGTTTGGTTACTAACTGTTTGTCTTTTTTTTCTCTGATTTCTTTTGGGATGCTGTTTCCTGATCGTCTCCATTCCCAACCTTCATCTGTGCATCTTGAAATGCAGGTAAAACACAGCCACATTCCAGCCCTTCAAGCTTCCTCCTACATTGGACTGTGTTGACTTTGACCAGTTGCTGCTTGTTTGTGTTATTTCACCCCATGCAGTGACAGCCATATGGTTAGTTTGTGTTTTTGTGATGAATTGCATTCGTCGGGTTCAGCTGCCTCGGTGGCAGAACTGCTCACTGCCTAAACCCAAAGATGATAATAACGGCTGCACACCAGACCACATTTTCAGAATGCTAAAAAGGTCTGTGTGTAGGGTCCTGTGTTTCCTGCTGGAGGTGGTCTAAAGTCAGAGGAGATGCAGGCAGCAGCACTGGAGCAGGTTGTCATTATTCATGAGGGGAGGTCAGATTTGGCCCCACTGTGACTTTTTAAATGTTGGTCAAGCAGCCTATTTAATTCCTCACAACAGTGTAGCTCATGCATAACAAGCTGGTGTATGAATGCAAAGCAGTCTGTAGTGGGAGAGTTATCTCAACAAGATCCTATTTGCATTGTGTGTTGAGTTGACAATCAACTCTCAAGTTTAAAACACACATTGCACTTTAGATTTACTGGAAATGATCAAAAGGGTTGCTTGCATTGCCTAAATTAATCTTCATAGCTAGATATATGGAAACATCTGAGCTTACAACAGCCAGCTGAGAGTGAACAGGCAGGTAGCAAGTCTGTAGTCTGGCAACATTTTCTCACACACAGCACCTGTATTGTAGCACACCTCTTTTTTTTTTGTAATTAGTATTTTATTGAATATTTATATAAATATTGTCACAATCTGGCCATCAAATCAAATGACTACTATAAAAAAGGGAGAAAAAACAAACACCACAAAAATACATTCCCACATTAATATGCACCATAATTTAATCTATTTTACAAGCAACAGATTAACTCTCAGACACATAAAGAATGTGTATATGGGTATTATGTACAGGGTGTGTGCTGTACTTTAAGATCTGTCCTCATTAACAATGTATTCCAAGTAGTCTCTCCCCACTTTGCCGCATATTGCTTAGTCCTGTCCGTAGAGCTGAAAGAAATTTGTTCACATGATGCCACTTTTGCCAACTCTGTGAACCATTTCTGGAAAGAGGGCTCACCTGGGTTCCTCCAGTGTCTCATTATAATTTGCCTTCCCACCATTACACTGGTCTGAATAAGGTCTGAATAAGATCACTGAGAACGTATGGCCTCGGGCAGAGCTCAAAGTTGGTCTGGGTAATGTTTTTTTATATAAAAAAACAAAACAAACAAAAGCACACCTCCTATATATTTTCTTTATGGGATGAGCCTTTAGAGTTTAATCCTATAATCTACCAATGGTATGGTTACATTAATGCTGCCTGTGGAGCATGGAGGCTGTAGCTACGTGTTTCTGTGGTTGCAGTCCAGGTGAATTTATTACTTTCTAAATCAGTAAGTAAGTTTCTAAGAGTAAGAAGTGCTCTCATGTACAGCAGCGACTGCACATAATCCATAACTTCATGGTCTAATTCTGCATGCACACATACAGTTTTGTGCTGTTCCTTTTAGAGGTTGCTGTGGACACTCCAGGACTATTATCCATGTCGGAATAAAAAAGGGAAAAAAAAGTATTTTACAGTTACTGCATGGTTTGAGATTTGAGATGATGGCGGTGTTTGACAGTGCCAGATAAAGCATAAAAGTTACGCATCAGAAACACAGTCAGACATGGCTGACATGGTCGGTGGTCTTAATCTGGAGGGAGGACTTGGTCTGACAGGAGATGTGGAAGTGAACGAGCTAACAAGTCTGCAGAGACTCAACAGGAGAATCCTCAGGAGAACAGCTGAGGTCTCTCCTTTCCTGTTCAGTCAATTCAGGAAATTCAGCTGAATCCAGCAGCTGGATGCAGGAGACAGAAAAACAAGGCTGACCCAGTGTGTAGGTGGAGGGAAATATTATGAAAGGTTGAACTATGACTCAATGTTTGGAAATATTTAAAGAAACAGCTGAGGAACAGAATGAGGGATCATCAGTTTGTCAGTTTGCTTACTAACGGGAAGGTTACAGATCTGCAGGTCAGCCTCTGCACCGCATTTATTTTCTGTTGAGGCTTCAGTGACTCCAACCTGACAGATTCACATTCACAGCATACACGACATATCAGCAGTGACCCTGTGCATCTCATTGACGGATACAGTCAATAACTAACTAAACAAATATGTCAAATGTCAGATGTTCTCAGGAGAAGTTGGCGGTTTGAATTGAATCCAGTGTCAGAAGTTATTTTGAGACTTGGGTACCTGTGTGTGTTTTCTGCCTCAGAGAACCAGGAGCCTTTCATATTGGGTAGCCCAGGGATGTTGTACTCTGTGGCATTAAGAGCAGCCTCATCAAAGGATTGCATCCATGGTGCAGACAACCACACACACACCTACTGTACATACACACCCTCTCACACCACTCTGAGTTGGATGGGAAACTCTGGCTCTTCCTCTTTTCTTCTGTCTCCAGTAATTCAGTGTGTCTTTTCCCTACAGACACTCTGCAGCATCAGGAAATGCCATGGCAGCTTTACTGTTCACTTTAAGTTAAAGCATAACAAGACAAGCCAAATCAAGCCACCTCTTTCTACTCTGTAATATATCATTTTCCACACTCCGTCAGTAATCTATCATTTTCATTTAAAAAACTGCAAAAGTTGTCAAAAATTAAAAGATGTCCACTTGCAAGGGGCTTTACAGGAACTATGCCTAAATACAATACAGTGTAAAATTGACAAAATGATGATTTAAATCAAGGACTATCTGATCAAAGAATAATAAAACTGTAAATATGACCAGTTTTAAATACTTAGCACTACAGACACGTTTTGGTCAGTGGTAAAAAAGTATTGCATGTGTCATAGATAAGGCTGAAAAGTATCATGATAAATCTTCAGTCTGCTTGGGAAAATGGAAAAACACAGCCTTAACTGATTTTTACCTTATCAGCAAATAGCCAATAAAAGTATGTGATTCTTGCTGGATTATTAACTTCTGCTGAGTGAAGATGATGACGTTAGATTCAGGAGCCCCAGAACGGTAGTTTAAATAACAATGTATTCTTAAAATTGTGTTAAATGCCTGTCGTTATATTGAAGATGGTATTTAATGTCATCATGGAGTCTAATACCAGCAATAACTTTTAACAGGCCACAGGAGAGAAATCATATGACATAGAGGGAGACAAGGTGAACCCAGAGAGGAAGTGGGAGAGATTTAGTCCTCTAGCCTCCATGTTAAAACCCTTGATGTCTGTGAGCTGCATGAGGAATGGGTGGTGTGACAGTTTAATAAAGTTAAAAGGTTTCTGCTGTGGAGCTTGAGATCTACACTATAGGCTGTCATGATTGGACATCTATCAGAGCTATACAAGACAGAAAGGAGGAGGAGGAGGAAGAAGAGGAAGAGAGCCACACAGTGAGTAAAAAGAAAACAGTTACCCTTGAAAAATGGTCAGTGTCGGACTTCTCCAAAAGTGGTGAAGAAATATGTACACACACATCAGAGTGCACACAACGAGCTCTATCTCTCCACACAGTGGTCTGCATTACTTAATTACTGCTGAATTACTTCATAGGCTTTATATGCAAATGACCACACAAAAAGGTAGACAAATAAAGTTTTTTTTATTCTTTTCTTTTCTATTCAAATCTACCTCCACCTCCATCCAATAGCCTCCAAACAATGTAGCCATTTGTTTTTTACAGATTACAAATATTAAATGTTGTCTTTTATATATGGACAAACATACTTTTCTTTCAAATTAAAATACAAATGTTTCCACACTTGGCAAAGTATATATATTTTTTGACACATATTAAGAATTGCATGGAAATGAAAGAATCAAATGAATATAATCTGAGCATTAATGGAGTGATGCCTGCGAGCTAGTTCAGGCAGTCAACTCGAGCTGCATTGCTACACATGTGACATACGTCACTCTCCTCAACCATCTACCACACACACCCTCCCAATCTGGTGCACAAAATGTCCCATCTCTCCCTCTGCCTGTCAATGCCACTGCTGCCCTGCATCAGCCGCTTGTTCTTTCAGCCCCACCACCACCCCAGCATCCACCTGTGGGCTCCGGCTAGGGGGTTTAAGATATTTGCTCATCACTCCCCAATATCTCATGTGAACATATCTGCTGGGAGTGATGAGGCCGGAGCCTAGACGCCAAACTCTAACTATGTTC
This sequence comes from Macquaria ambigua, assembly GCA_008360985.2. Lineage (NCBI taxonomy): Eukaryota > Metazoa > Chordata > Actinopteri > Centrarchiformes > Percichthyidae > Macquaria > Macquaria ambigua. The sequence continues at coordinate 34,670 of VMKM01002408.1, forward strand.
TGCTGCTATAATAAACATTTCAACGTGAGTTGTCTGACTGAAATGTTCCTTCTTGACCAGACACTTGATCCAACGGCGTCTGCTGAATGAAAACCATGAGAAAACTAGAAAGTGGGCCTTTGAGCTCGGATTCTATTTACCGTAACAAATATGCTTCCTAAATCTATCACAGCCAATATAATCTTTATGATGCTCCAAAGTATGCAATTCTATTGAAAATCAGTGATATATGTGAAGGAAATGTGGTCTGTATGGAGACATGCTAATCCATTGACAAACCCTGTAGGCCTACAGTATGTATGTTGACTATTCACTATGTCACTTTGATATCAGAGGGATTCTTAATGAATTTGACACCATATTTAAGCTGTGAGGATAATGTTATGGAGGAAACTTGGAGGCCTGAAATGCCCCTCTTGCCCTGTATGACCAATAAGGCTCCTGTTACATCATCTGGGTGGGTTTAATTTTAGTGTGGTTAATTTTCTGCATATCTTTAAATTAAAGAGAGGCATCCTTAAATTAAATATATGGACACATTATAAAGACACAAATTAATTGAGATAGGAAGACACATAAGTTAATGTCAACAAATGACATTTAATTAATTCATTTAAAAATCATATCAAAACAGAACAGGGACATGCATGGACTGTAGGTTTATCCTTCTTCTGAAATGCAGTCCATTTTGCTCCCTTTGTCTGGAGTGACTGTGAGCAGTGGTGCTGTTCATCTTTGGTCCAATTGTTCTCCTTTCTCCTGTTTGTTTTGAAGAATGACCTGTATAAGGAGAATGTATTCCACAAATTAAAAACAGTTGTAAATAAACAACATTCATAGAATAAGTTCTTGAGGCAATTGCTTGAAAATTAAAACCAAAGCTGAGTGTGAAAACATATCAGATTTGATTTCATGTAACAAACATCAAAGTGTAAGTTAAAACTGTAATTTCCTGATAATGGCAGTGCCATCTTAATACTTTACTCTATAGCACATCTAAAAGAAATTTGTTGCAAACTGCAAAAACAAATGAATCCCATGTGTTTGTGTGTTGCCATAAAAGAACATGCCTGCGTCTGTTTGCACCCCATCGATGCTTTAACCTCATTCTCCTTACTCTCCAGGTCTCCTTCAATTCATGAACAGGGCATTCTGGGTGACTGCAAAAGTTTAAAGACATTTTTTTTCAATCTCTTGAACCTTAGCAATAATCTCTGTGATAAAGACAAACAATAAAACAAAACAAAAAAAAAAAAAGATTTCAGTTCTGGCAATGTGCCATTAGAGAACCTACCGGTGTTCCTCTGCGCCCTGTACAGGCTTTCCTAGGTCCACTTTTCTCCTCACCCTCTCTGGAGCAAAGTTGTCCGGGCTTTTACGTAAAGATGAAAAGTAGTTTGAATCTCTAGAATCATTACATCATTACAGGAAAGTGATATAAAACTTACCTTATGCTCTGATCCAGATTTATAGCCTCCCATTTCCTTTTACGCAAAGGCCTTTGAGGGGCCTCTGGCTTTTTTTTGAGCCTGCACGACTCTGGTCCACCAGAGTCTGGCATCTTCTATCAGAGTCCGCCTGACTCTGGTGGACTCTCCATCAGTGCCACTGCACCATTTGGAGGGACTGGGTTTGAGGCTCGGGATGTCCTTCTTCTTTTGGGCCTCCGGTAGAATCCTCAAGGACTTACCATCAATGGCCTTGGAGCTATTGAAGGGCCTGGATGTGTGGTTCCCCATGTAGAAGATCCCCATCTTGGGGATTTTATTATCAAGTGGATGCGTTTCTCCACATATTGTAAGCCTGGCCATGGCTGCTGTGATTTCCACTACACCAGGATCCTCCGTGGGAACCTTCCAGTCAAGTGGACGTGGGTTTTCACCAATTGTGAGCCTGGCCATGGACTCTATGAGATCTTTCATGAGGGTATCCTCCTCGTTTTCAAAATCCTAAAAGAGATCAGTAATCAGTTACTTCACCTTTAAAAATACAACATACAAAAGCATTAAAGCTAAACATTTGCAATAAATATAGAAGTATTATTTCATAGTATATCTAGTAGCATGTGTCTTTTTCAGCAGACAATAAATAACTTCATTAGAATAACTTTTATAACCATGTAGTAGGTGAGAGACGGGAGGCAACTACAGTATCTGCACATATCTGCTTAATTGTTTTATATTTACATTGTAAGCAGCAGTTTAGGATGACTTGCCTTTGAGAAGAGACTTAGGATTTATCTGTGCTGTAACACAAATTAAACAACACATTTAGTCAACTTACCATAAGGTCACTTGGCATATGCAAAGTGTTGAGGCTTGTTGCAAACATCTTTGTTGAAACTTTAAACAGTCAAACAGTGGATATTCTCTTTCTGCATCTGTACTCGAAGGGTGAAGACACTGAAATGATGAACGCAGCTCAAATGTTCTCTTCGGTGGACTTATGCTTTATTCCGAAACCGTTATTGTGTCACAATGCTGGATGGAACCTTCCAAACAACAGACTGACTTTAGCTTTATAACTAATAAAATAATAATTACAGGTGTAAAATTGCAAAATGAACAGCTTGTACTAACAGCAACCAGTGGTCCTTTATTCCTAATATTTAGTAGGAAGAAAACCACATACAACCTTCAAAGACACGAGTTCTTTATCTTTACCTGACCATGATTGCCTTGTTTCAAAGAAAAACGCTTTAAAGTGTTAAAACTGGAATTTCCCTTATCAGAAATGTTTAGTAACGCAAAAATTTGCTTTTCTGCTAAAACAGTTATCATTTGTCACTGTAGCATCTCTTTATATTTTTATGCTGATGACACACAGCTGTACCTCTCAGTCAAGCTGAGTGAATTAAACAAGTTGACTCCCAGCAGCACTTTTTAATGCATGTTAATAACTGGATGTCAACTTTACACCCAAACAAACATAGTCCTGTTCCATTGTGGAGACGATCATATGCACAGCATGAGGGCTTCTCCATAAATGGGTGTTCAGAATTGGATTGGCTTGGATTGGATTTACTTTATTGTGCACCTCAGTGGAAATTTGTCTTTGGCTTCTCCCAAGGTACAGCAAAGGTACATACAATGCACATAACACAGTACACCATTAAAAACATAAAGAACAGTATAGAATATACATATGGGCAGGTAGCACCAGATAAGTTAAATAAATGATACAAGAGAGCAAATCGTATAAAATAGCATGTGTTCCCTGATGCAGTCATTCTGTGTTCAATGCCTGTATGGAATAGGGAAAAAGAGACTTCATATGTTCCCGCTGGCCCTTGGGACCCTAAATCGGCAGCCAGACGGGAACAACTCTGAATGTAGTGGGTGTGAGGTATCTGCAGCTATATGTTTAGCCTTCCTTTGTAGGCTACAATGCTGTTATGTTAAATGATAAAATGCTTTTAAACCTGGCTTCTGTGTGCCATTTCAAGTATGTGTTGGCTGACGCCAAAGCTCCTCAGCTTCCTGATTAAAAACAGCTGATTGGCTCTATTAAAAATGCCCTCTGAGTTCTCATTAAAAGTTAGGGTCTGATAAATGATTGTGCCCAAGTACTTAAAACATACTTAAACTTTTCCTACAGGCTGGTTGGTTATTGATTATGACAGGGAGGATGTTACTGGTTCCACTTAATTTTGTTTGTATTGAGCAGTGTGATAAGAACCTCTGCCTTTTGCCCCAGCCTGATGAAGTTGCTTGCTTTTTTCAATGCATTCTAATAGACGTTCTTTTAATCAGGCGTCATACTTTCCGAATAGAATGATCATCTCCAAAAAATTGCCATGATCAATACTGGTGGGGGGATTAAGCAACCACTGGCTTTAGAACCTCTGAGCATACAAGGAACAGGACTACAGGTTCTATTTTTATAGATGCACAAAGTTTGGTGCATGTCTGTGAACTCTGATTTGTGCTGGCATCAAAAACTAAGCTCTGATCTTGTTCTTATTGTTTAAAATCAGGCAAAGTACAAATGGTTAACATATTGTATATTAACCAATCTGTAGTATGTTCTAAAGATTCCTTAAAATCAGTAAGTGCTCATTTTGCAGACTTACGATAGATATGTGAAACTTGTAATACTCACTGATGCTGGATCAGCTATTGATAAGCTCATTTAACACCCCATGCCAAAAGTAATACACAGCAATCTAAACTGTAGTATCCAATTATTTCTTCTCTATGGGTTGACAATTCCTGCAACTCTAAATCTCACTGGTGGGATAAAGCAGAGTGTCCAAGTACAACAAGAGCAAAACAGCCATAAATCAAATGTTCTCAGCAGAGTCACGGATAATCAGCTGGGGGTCTGGTATGATGTAGCCACTGGGGTGGATTCACTAGAAATAGACATAGAAGCTCCTCGGATCAGTAGAAGAAACTATAGCTCCAAGAGTAATCAGCCTCAGAGTCCAACTACTGCAAAGTGTCTGCAAATTTACTATAAATTATACAGTTCTGGTGGTCACAACATCAAAACGGAAGACTGCTGTGTAAACGTGGTGTATGTATAGGATTAGAGCAATTTTGTTCCATTCTGTCATTTATTCTCATACTTGATCGAGAGTTAAGTGGCAACACTTTTAGCCCTAAAGAAATAAAGAAAATGTCATTTCTCTGCAAGACGCTATACTTATGTATGCCCCCAATGTGCAATATGTAATTCATAATAAAACCAAACCTCAACACTAAAGTCACAGCTCAGTTATGACCTACAGATAAGCATCTGTTATTGTGAATTAGGTCATGAACCCATTACCTGAGTCCTAAATTAGAATGGAGAATAGAAAGCTGCACATCAGTGCATAAGACAGGTGGTGGGAGAAAGAGAGAGAGTGCAGTGGAGGGTATGCATGTGATGCTGTCACTCCTGAAGACTGAAATAAAAGAAAACAACTGTGCAGTTTTTTGTTTTTTTTTGGACAACCGACTGTAGATTTAGTGGAAACTGTGACAAGAATAGACCAACAATCAGCTGTAGGATGCACTGCAGAAGCATGATTTCAACACCAGAAAAGATGTAAAATCAATTTTCTCTGATAGAAATTTTTCTTTATAGCCTTTAAAATTAAAGTTTATTTATAGGTCTACTTTTTTGTATTTGTCTATATATGAAAATCAATCCATCACCCCTGTAAATCTAACATTTGCCATCCTGTCAACCTGACTCATCTGTTTTCAACTTCCTGACCAAGCAAGCCTAATGAATCACACAGTAGCTTAGTACACATTGACATTGTAGCAGATTGCATATATGTGTGTGTGTGTGTGTGTGTGTGTGTGTATATATATATATATATATATATATATATATATATTCATTATCATATTAATAAGGGTCTGTTGGTCCTTCTTATTTGATTTTAGACTGAAAAACATTGAAGAGACAGAGAGAGTGCGTAGCTCATACTGGCGGAAGAGCAACAGCATTGCACAAACACACACTTTGGTTTCACGCCAGTCACCCAGCTGCCAAAGAACTGTTAATTAGCACTGTGGTGTCTGGAGTGTCCTGACAGTAAAGCACTGTGTGTGTGCAGTATATTGTTAGTATATAGTGCATTAATTCAAATGTTCTCAGTCCTGTTTTGAGACAGTAGTTGACCAACAGAGCATTGGTGTCATATATCCACTGTTTCTCTCCCACACACAGGATTAGTTACAGTTGTTCAATGTGTTCAGGGGTAGTAATTGGATGTCATGAGGGAAGAGTAGGGAAGTGAGAGTGAACACACTAAAATTTAAGTGGAATAAACTTTCTTTGCCAACTGAAGCAAGTCTGTTTCATCTGAACTTGGCTCTTCTTCAAACAAAATCCTAGCTTTACCCTGGCACAGGGCCTCACAGTATATCTGTATTTCATGAATATACAGGATTGACAGAACTGCTGTTTTAAGGATGAACACGATCTAATCTCTTAGATGTAGAACTGATATGCAATATTCATGAAGTTGTAGAGGATTTCTGCCATGAAATGTCAGAAACTGATAAAAAACAGTGTGGTTCTCTGGAGCAAAGTGTCTTGTTGTAGGATAAATGTCCAGACTGAAATACCTCAACAATAGAATGGATATAAACTGAGCATTTTTTAAATGCCACAGCCTATGGGAGCATTGTTGCTGACCATGTGCGCCCTTTTATGGCCACATTCTACCTGTCTTCTAATGGCTACTTCTAGCAGCACCGTTTCACAAAGCACATGTCATCTCAAGCTGGTGGTACCAACATGACAATGAGTTCACTGTATCCCAATGGACCCCATGCTCACAAGATCTCAATCCAAAAGAGCAGCTCTGGGAGGTGGTGGAACGGGAGGTTTGCAGCATAAATGTGCAGCCGACAAATCTGCAGCAACTGCTTGTTGCTTTCATGTGAACATAGACCAAAATCTCTAAGGAATATTTCCAGCACCTTGTTGAATCCATGCCACTAAGAATTCAGGCTGTTCTGGGGGCAAAGGGGGGTCCTACCCAGTATCAGAAAGGTTTACCTAATGAAGTGGTCAGTGAGTGATTCTACCAGATGGATTGTAAAGGTATCCATGGTTCCCAAATTATATATCCTACTGACTTTGGTGGCCAAGGTACTTTCCTCTAGCACCACCATGAGGTTGACTTGTGTGGCTTTGAATGAAATGTCTATTGGATGGATTGCCATAAAATTTGGTACAGACTTTCATGTCCCCCTCAGCATGAATTGTAATAACTTTGGAGATCTGAGCTTTAATCCACTGCCATTCTCAAGACAAAAGTTAAATTTGCACATTGTACATTATTTTATGATTAAATACCTGCAAAACTAAGGGGCTCCCATCAGCCTCAGGTGTATGTTGTGTTCAGTGCTAATAAGCAAAAAGACGCTAAACTAAGATGGTGAACATGGTCAACATTATACCTGCTAAACATCAGCGTGTCAGCATAGTCATTGCAGGCTGATGTTGGCATTTAGCTCAAGGCGCCATTCGTGGACGGTCACAGCATTCTGAGGAGACAAACCTAAAATGTAATAACTTTTGATGGTTGAGCTTCTGCCAGAGATGAACATTTAAAAGGCAATTCTGATTGAAACACATTGCTCCCTCAGGCGTCTCTTGAGTCTTCTTTATTACCACGGTAGACCGTATTGATGAATCTAACTGATGCTGTTGACAGGACATTCCTCTCTGTCTTTCTACTCTCTAGTCTTTTTCTTCTTTTTTTTTTTTTAACTTATTTTCTCTTACAAAACAAGGTGTCCTTTGAAGTGTTTGCTGTTGTTCTTTAACCAGTTAAAAGGAGCAGAGTTATTTCAGATCAATGCGATTCCACAGATAAGATCACAGATGATATTCAGATAAACTGAAAACGTTTTTAGATAGATGTTTTTAAAGATATTTTTTGCATTTTTCAATGACAAACTGCACTTCTCTGCACCATAAAGGTCACATGCAGTAGTGAACACAGAAGAGTCTGAGTTATGATAAACAATACTTATAGAAATTATATAAACAAACTCATAAATCACATTTTCCTTTAAAGCCTTTCCATCTGTTGTTGTGGAAGAGAAGACTCAGTGTAATAACAGCTTTTTTAATGAAATCCATTTGGGGAAACATTTGTCTTGTCTCCTGTTAGTGTATGTAAGTTTCCTCTGGGAAGATAACTTCAAAGTTCCAACAATTATACAGAACAGAAAGAGGACAGGGTGAGTGCAGGGAATAGAGGACGGACAAAATGATGGAATCAGATGGTTTAGGCCTGGAGTCAACCGTGGCTTTGCTTTCTGCCATCTGATCAGTTTTACACACTTTGAATACCCTCCATTTACACAACATTATCATAGTGCAAATAAAACACTATATTGTAAATGTACATTAGTTTTTACCATTTACATTTTCAGTTTTTAAGTGATGATTTCTTAGCACAAAAGCTGTGTAAGAGTTTGCCTATAGAGTATACAAAGGAGTACAGGAAGGAATGTATTTTTTACTTTGAATAAACTTATAATGAATTTGCTTCCAGTTCTTAAGATCTTTTGAGAACATCTCTAACTATGGATTTTGAACTTAAAAAATAGTTTGTTAGAGATTTCTCTGTGGTTAGCTTGTTACTTTAAAAGTGAGTTTGTAGACGTTTTTCTTTGCAACACTGGTCAGGGTGGATAAGCAAGAGGATATGGGGAAATCTGTGGGGGGAAAGCTGTATTTCGAGAAAAGTGTGAATAGAACATAATTGGGACATAATCAACTTATGAAGCAAAGCTGATGCTGCTCATGTTCTGTAGTGAGTAAAGCCGTCTTCTCAGAATTTTGTCTTTGCAGCAGTGAACCAAGCTCTTTGCTGTACTACTGCACTGTCTCTGTCCATGGTGCTACACAAGTTGTTAAGCATAACTGGAGTCATGGAGGCCATGGTCAGTTGCCCTGTCAAAGTTAATTGCGAGTCTGACCAATGCTGTCTCAGTGCAGTGGGCAGGAAGGAAACCAGAGTGTTATTTCCTAAAGAGATCTGTGCTAGGTCTGTGTAGTTGGCAGAGGCTTGTGCCTCTAAAGCCGACTTTATGAAAAAGGAGTTTTAAATGATGGTGGAACTCACAGAAAAAGTGTTAGGTTGAAAACATATTTAACAAGATTTAGAGTCTAAAGCCACGCTAGCGGCTCTGTGAGGCTATACTTTGCTTTGAGGTAAATTCTAACGCCAGCATGCTAACATGCTCACAGTGACAATGCTAACAGGCTAATGTTTAGCAGGTATAATATTTACCATATCTACCAATATTTACCATGTTCACCATTTAGTATAAGCATGCTAATATTTGCTAATTAGCACTAAACACAAAGTACAGCTGAGGCTGATGGGTGATTTATTTTACAAGTATTTGGTCATTAACCAAAGTTCAGTCAGACAACTCATGTTTGAAATGTTTATTATAGCAGCAGAACATAGTGAGAGTTTGTCGTCTAGCCTCCGTGTGATGAGCAAATATCTTAAACCCCCTAGCCAGAGCCTGCAGGTGTATGCTGGGGTGGTGGTGGGGCTGAAAGAACAAGCGGCAGGTAGATGGTTGTGAAGAGTAAGGTATGTCACGTGGGTGTAGCAATGCAGCTCGAGCTGACTGCCTGAACTAACTCGCAGGCGTCGCTCCGTTATTGGACAAACTGAAATTATGTGTTAATGGTGGCGCTAGATGGAAAGTGAATAGATTATCAAATAATATCATCTCGTGGGGAACATGAGTGTATGCACCAAATTTCAAGGCAATCCATCCAATGATTGTTGTGACATTTTATTGAAAAACACAAATGTCAACCTTGTAGCGGTGCCAGTGCAAAAGTCAGGGGATCACCAGAGTACCAGAGTCATTTTCTGGGAAACCTGTCTGTACATTTTTTGCCAATCCATCCAATAGTTGAGATATTTCAGACTGGACCAAAGTGGTGGACCAACTAACCGATAGACTGTCTTGGCCATCCCCAAAGCCAAGCTGCTAACAAGGTTAATGGGGCTGAGCACATGGTAGGTAGAGAACTGTGTGAGAATGGGACATATAGAGGATTTGATTTTGGAGAACAAATCCTCCAAAGTAATGTCAAGTCTCTGGACACAGATCTCTGATTAGACAATCATCCAACTGCAGGTTTTTTATAATGGGGGATCAGTAATAATCAGGTTGATTGTGTGCCCTGTAATGTGTGTAGGGCTATTAACAGCTTGTTTCAAGTGTAGACATTCCAGGAGACTCAAACTCAGCTGCAAATTGTTATGAGAGACACAGTCAACTTGGAAGTGTGGATCAGGGTCAGGCAGCCAAGTTTATGCTGTTTATTGTAAGAAAGCAGCTACATGGAGTAGAAGAGTTTACATCTCAGAGCAAGTTGGAAGAACAGAAGTGAGCTGATAGGCATTTCAAGCAGCAACAAACATGGAATCACAGCCAGCACACCGGCTGCCACTTGGCTATTCTGACTGCACTTGGCTGTTTTCCTCAGTTTTACAGCCAAACTTGAAATCTGGCTGAGAATCAAATCTGGACCTTCTGCAAGGCAGGCAAAAAATGTACCAGTGCACCATCAGTGCTATGTTGTAATTAAATGGACAGGTGGTGTATTCTCCTGTGATATGACGGAGATTGAAAGGCTATTGCATGATCAAGAATTAAACCTATAGGCTTCCTGTATTGCTGGCAGACAAGAATTCTTCAGCTGAACCAAACAGTCGGTGGTTGAAGACACAGACTGTGTTAATAAGTCCACAGGAGGCTAATGGCCTGTAGTGCGCTTGCAGCTGCAGTCTTATGCTGCTGGAGTCTTGTCATCAGGGCCCCGGGGCTCTGAAACAAACAGCCTGAGGAAATCAGGAACACTAAGTCAGTGCTGTGTCTTAAATCACATCTCAGAGCATACTTTTATTGGAAATAGAGTAGAGTAGACTGATGGCAGCTATGGTGGGTGGTAGTGAGATGAAATGCCTGGAGCGGAGGAACAGTCTTGTCTTGGGATTTTCCATCAAACCATTCCAAGGAGGGGGAATCAGAGTCTGCAGCTGAAGAGCTGAAGAATCACTGGGTCATGGAAGTGTAGATGTGGACTAGTATGGATGTCTTTCCTAATTTGCATGTGGTTGTTTTACAGTACACAGTTATTTATTCATTTCTGCATTAAATTTTCCCTGCCTTCTCTAGATTATCTGAATATTAGCAGGTTGTAATGGTTACACTAGTGTTGATCAAGACATTATTCTTAGATTTGTGAAACACTGAATGTGTAAAACCAGCCATGAATGCAATCTTAACAGGCACATGTGTCAATGTGGTGTCATGAATAATGTATGAAAGCATGCACTCTGCATGCCAAGACAGAAAGCATTTACATTTCATCCGCCTGACTGAAGGCTATTGCAGGTTTGATTCCACCATGAAGCAAGACTTGACTTGTCTCTGGTAATCAGCAGTCTCATCTTCTCTGACTTTGACAGCAAACCGTATTTTTCATCATATTGTTTTGATGGGATTCCATCTAACCTTTGCTTTGTTTCTGCATTTGTATTGCTGTTGGCACATTATAATGAACACTTTGTTCTTTCGCTTTGGGCCCAAAATACAAATGAGCAGTATGACGGAAACAGGCGGAGAATGTGAATTAACTTTACAAACACAGTCTACCTGCATCAAAAGCCCAAGAGAAACTAAAAAGAAAACAAAATTGAGAAGAACACAAATGAGCCAAAATACACATTGAATTAACAAGACATATCCTGCTCAAAGTGGTTGTTATGTTTGGTTCAGGATAGAGAAAAGACCTGTTCTGGCCCAGATTCAGTTTTGCAGTAATGTGGTTGTTTTTATTTATCTTTCTATTAATAGTATGTAGAATTATACATTATACATATACTTGAACCATAATGTGTTCACACAATTAACCCTGGTTGTGTTTGTGACGTGCTGCTGAACTGTCTACACTGGTAAACAATTACTGACCTATCACGAAAAATATTTGAGGGTTAAATATACTAGTACAGTCACTGACCTTGACTTTTGAAGATCTTACATTTGAAAACCTATTTTTTCCAGATAGGATGAAATAATCTTGCCAAAGCTTTCTTCTTTCTTTGCAGTAAGGAAATGTTACATCCACTGACCTCTTTTCACATTTTATTCATGACACTGTTGTCAGTCTGGAAAAGATTGCTATTCCATTTTTTCCACAGAGAATAGTTTTACATCTTCCAAATGTTTACCCTTAGAATCCATGTGCTATATTAGAGATAGAGTGGGCAGAGACGGGTGTTCAAGGGTCAGAAATCTCTGGAGACACTTACTGTACATGTACAGCAAGGATCTCAGCAGATGTAAAAGGCATGAGAGATATTATATATATATATAATTTTGTTTTAATTAAAGGGGGGAAGATTGTTGCATTCTGTGTTGTAGTGTCATGAAGTTCGAGTGTTGTGTTGCCTCAGTATATCTGTGTCTGGACCTCTAAATATATGGAAAATTTGTAGTTTGTAGTATTAGACGTTTGCACACCCCTCAGGCCACAAGAGTGCAGGGTACGCTAACAGGATGTGTGGCCATCTAGCGGAGGTAAAGCAATTTAGGCTTCATTATACTTCCAAAATATTAAGTTTTAGTCTACATAAAGCTGATAAATTATGACATCATGAAGTGTTTTAGTTTGCTTATTGTGGTAGTTGTGTTGATGCTACGTGTGCATCATTTTTACAGTAAATCAACTAAAATCTACTAACTTGTATCTAATCGAATCAACTTGTGTGTATGTTGTATCAGGACATTTGCAGAAATACTGTAAGAAATGAACTGGAGACAAAAAGTATTTACACCAAAATGAAAAACAATTATTAACACTAACAGTCACTAGAAGTAGTCTATCAACCAAACTGCAGCAGTGAGTCTCACCAAACTCCGCATGCAGCCAGGAATAATAACCACAGGCTAACAAGCACTACTGTCTATTGTCTGACTCTGGTACATGAACAAATCTGGCGAGCCCCCAAACTGGTCTATTCGGTATTCTTCGGCGTACGGGTTGCAGTTCGGCATGTACAGGAAGCGTCAGTGGCAGTGAGTTTGTACAAGAGGTAGTATCAGCAGCAGCCGCGGTTGAGTAAGGTCGAGTCGAGTATGTGGGTTTAAATTGCTGCGCAATCAAAGCAACTTTGTCGCACAGTACTGACTGAGTTTGTGACAGTGTTTAAGGTTGTAATCCTTCTATTTCAATCACTGGCACTCAGTTTGGTAATAAAAGCAGAGTAGCCAGGAGAAGGTGAGAGCTTTTGTAAGTGTCAAAAAGAATGTCTGTGGCTATTTCCTGAAGGCAGTACGTACCTATGCAGAACCTGTACATACTCGAAAATGAAGAAAAAAATGTGTTCATTCATTATTTGCCAACACTACTACTGTGTTGTACTCATTCGTTCTTAGTTTTTCTGGGTCACATTTGTTTGCTGTTGGGGGATGGGGAGGGGCAAAGCAGTTTGTCTGCAACAGTTTCTTTTTTTATACTCCTACCAGGATTCACCAAAGAAATAAATCACCCAATTAATTTTGATATTCTTCCCTTAGAGGCTAAACACTTCCTGGTAGTAAAACCAAGTATATCCCTTCTGTTCCACAATTTCCTCGTTTGCGGCTTTGAGATTTATGTTAGGTTGGTCGATCTGTAGTCAAATCATGTGTAAAATATGCCATGGCCTCAATGATTCCCAAAGTGAAGTTGTGTTTTTCAGTATTGCAGCTAATGTTTCAGAGATATCACATTCTTCACAGTGTCAGTGGTGGTTCAGAAGAAATAGATCTGGTTGTTGCCAGTCTCTTATGAACCAGTCAAAACACAAGTGTCAAGACACAACCCAGCTCCAAACTAATCAATTCCCCAAAGAATGTGAAGATCCGGTGTGAAAATATGAATCAATAAGGGCTCTGTGCAGTAGAAGAGCACTTATTGCAGTGCAAAATTTTGCTCAGCACATTGATTTTCCTCTCAGACTTTATCTATAGATAACATACACACAGTTTTAACTGGACTGTTATGAACACACACATTGCCCTCACCAATGACCAGACAAAAGTGAATAACAAAAAGTAGAGCAACAGCTTCTCTAGCACTCCTGGCAGTGTAATAAATCTGCTGTCACGATTTCTTCGGGAAAACACCACATTTGTATGCACACATATAACTGGCTTTCTCCAGTGAGACCAACCAACCAACCTGCTTTTTTCACTTTGAACTGTAACAGATACAGTTACACCACATGCCAGGCAAAGGAGCTCCAATAAATCCTCTTATAGAACAGTATATCACTTTAACGTTCAAGCATGCATTCATCATATTTTAATAACGTCATGTGGCATGAAATGAGTAGAGTGATATGTCAGTCGTGTTATTCAGTGCACGATTACAGGAAATAATACACATAAGCTGTCTTCAGTTGTAATGTATGAAGAGTAAATTTAATCTTATACATTCACTGATCAAATGACAGTGTTGCTCTAGAGGCAGCTTTTACTGATTATTTCTCACTCTACACTGTATGAAGCACATTTATCCTATAAACATCAGCATGCTATCAGCATTGCCTACAGACAGAACATTCCCTGGAGTGAAGTTTAAAGCGAAAAGACAAGATAGGAAGCATTTCTTACCAAAGAAATAGGGATAAATGCTAACAGCAGTCAAAAAAAGCAGTATACTAATACCAAGAGTACTCCTTTCATTATGAAGAATGGTCCCTTTTGTAGTGTTTAAGTATTGATGTCTGTACCTTTAACATGTCCAGGTGGAGCTGAGTCTAACTACTTTATATTCAGTACTTTAAGGTAGTTGTATCTATACCAACACGCCATATGTATAAGCTCACCATATGTTTATATCTGAAATGTAGTGGAGCAAAAGTCAAAAAGTCTCACAAAATGGAAATGTTCAAATAATACAAGAAGTATAAATACCTCAAAACTGTACTGAGTTCAAATGTTCTCAATGGTGCTTTCCACCCCTGCAGTATAAATGTGATCTCCCTTATGCCAATACACTTCATTTTATCTGTTAATTATCTTTTATTTGTTAATATTGTGAAGTAATTACTAAAGTAAGATCTCAGTTGTGCCAAAAATATACTAAGTGGATTGGGCATTTTTAAACAACAGGGAATTAAAATCTGGAGAGTGGGAACATCAGTTCATGTGCAATGAGCCATAGTTTTGGACCAAAAGACACTGGAGCATAACAGAAGTGTTTGCCTCCATCCTCCTCCTCCCCTCCTTCACTGGTGACCTTGTTAACCCAGCTACACTCCACTACCCTCAACACAGGCCGGCACAATTACAGTTAGTTGATGCTCTGACCCTTATATCAACAGGGATGATTCCCTTACTTACGTGGATGGCTGAGACCAGGCTTAGTTCAACTTGGCAGCAAACAATATGGAAATAGATTGTTAGTTGATAATATCTTTAGAGTTGTTTGCTGTGTTGGAAAGACACTCCTTGGACTTACTGCATGTGAAACATATTAAGCACTTAGCCTCTGTGTTCATTTTTGTTTTTTAAATCTGATTCCTGGTTCAGTCTAAGGCAGACTCAGATTTCAGAATGACTTTCTGCCTGCAGATTTGGAATTGGTTGCGATTCTGTCAGCACACTAACACAGACTCACCAAACTGCAGGTAACTGCAGGCAAATTACACACAACAGCCACAGCCAATGAGTTTCGCCTTTATGCTGATGCTAGTCATCTCAGAGATCCATCCAAGATGATGAGAGCACCATGACAAGCTGGGGATTTTCTGCCTGTGACTCTGAGCCTCACTGAGCTGCTGCTGCTTTCCCTAAATGACTGGGATTGTGACTGTCTTCCATCTTCTCCACAGTCTGAGGCACACACACTGTCGATGTGCATGTGCTAGATGTATTGTATTTTTATCTGGACAGTACAAAGGGCTGCAGTGTCAGAAGTGGACACATCAGGGTGTCAGTGAACCTAAGGCTTGCTTACATTTATATCTTGTTTTCATATATCAGGACATGACAGGATGTCCTGAAAGTAATGGACATGGTGCACACTGGATTTTCCAAGCCAAGACCTTTATTTGGAGACTGTGCCCCCAAGAAGAGCAGTAGCATCAGTTGTTTCAGCATGTGCCCCAAAACGACATATGTTTACGTTCAAGTGACAGCAGCCCTCTAGCGGCTGTAGTAATAAGTAAAGAGGAAGTAAGGTGACGGTATTATAGAGTGACAAAGTCTGTGTAAGGAGGAGGTCAGGGTGGATGCATGGGTCAACAAAACATCGGACTTTAACACAGGAGACTGCTGTTTGTTTCCCGTTTCCAACCGACAGGCTACGTTGTTTTTTTATTAAATCATGACCACGATTGTTCCCTAACCTTAAGCAACTGTTTATTATTGTTACCATGACGACAAGGGTCCCCTAATCTTAACGAAGAAGTCATTTTAACTCAAATCCAATGTTTCCCGAACTTTAACAAAGTATTTATTTGAACCCAACCATGATCTGTCCCTAAACCTAACCACGTTGTTCTTGTGCCTGCACCTAGCCAAACATTAACCATAGCGTAGTCACACAACACAACAAGATTTATTTTTCAGCAGGAATTTGTGACGTATGATGTCGTCCTACTGATTGGTAAATCACATCAAGCTTCTAAGTGTCGTTCTAGAGGGCATGGACAAACGACAAATGTTGTCGTTTAATTTGGAGGACTTGTTTTCCTGTATCAGGATGCCTCAGTGTGTATTTCTTTGCAATGAAAGAAACCTCTAGTCCTGTTTAGCATCTTCATTTCTAGATAACTACTCGAACTCCATTGGCCTTGACCAAAGTCTGTGCTTGAAATCAGTCCGGGCCTCTAGAGAATGCAGCGGGGGCCCAGTGGAGTGGGCTCATCTCGACTTAAAGTGTAGTGTGCATGTAAACTACAGCGTGCCAAGGCAAGTGCGCAAGTGGTTAGACCAACTGAAACTGGTTTGAAGGCTCAGTGGATATTGCAGTTTATCCATGCAATGTCATACTCTGTATTTTAGTCAAATAAAATGTTTATTCTCAACAACCTGCAGTAAAGCTGCTGCTGCTTTAAAGAGAGTGGAATCGATTTCACATGAAGCCCAGCTTTCTGCCACTTAAAAAAAAAAGATACACAACTTGTTTTACTAGGATCTACTGAAGGAATGTACCATCTCACTTCAGTCTCACTTCATCCCTTAAGGACATAATATTATTGAAATAGATTTATACATTGATTTAAAGACTATAAATTCTGTTTGGACAAAAAAAATGCAGCTCTATCAGCTGAAACTACAAATACTGTGAATAGAGACAAAACTGTGATTTTGTCATGTCTTTGCCAACTAGGCAGCAGGGAAAAGGACCCAAACGCAGACAATGGCAAGCTGAGTGCAGCAAGATGATTTATTGAAAAACTTACAAAACACCGGAAAACACACGCAGGGAAAACATGGAGAAACGCAGGAGCACAGAAAACTGGCAAACCAAACCAACAATGAACCGACAAACAACCAACGGCGAGGACTGGTATATATATAGGGGAGTGGCTGATTAGGGAATCAGAGGCAGGTGCGCACTGGGGAGCAGGTGAGGATAATCTAAAGACACATGAGGGCAGGAACTAAAGAGACAAGACAAGTTGACTTACAAAATAAAAACAGGAAACAAGACAAAAAACACAGAGTGTACACAAGTCCTTGGGATCATGACAGATTTAGGCTTATTCATAAATGTAACTGAAAGTGCCAGTCTGCAATTATATCGTTTTGCCTTTTCATTAAAGTGGATAATATGCTGTTATTTCTTTCAGTCAGTAAGTGTTTTATTTATTTATTTATTTTTTCCCGCTGAGCATCATTGCAATCACACAGGTAGCAGTTCCACCTACTCTGTCTTCCTCTAACAAGGCCGGCTGATAATCCATCATCACTGCTGTGTTTGGAAGAGCTTCTTAAGAGCAAACTAATTAGTAGGATATAAATGAGAACCCCTTCCCCCCCTTTATGAAAACAGAAGTCAATTTGTCTCCATAAACAATACCAGGGTTTCATGAAGAGTCTCTCTATGAGGAAAGTAAGATAAATGAAGAAATTATGCATTAGAGGGCTTTTTTTTTCCTCAACTACCACAGCCTTTTTCACACAGAAAGCAATTGGGAGAGCAAGGCGCTCGGAATTCAGCTGTTTATTGTAAAAATAAAACAAAACAAAACAAAACAAAAAAAACACTCCACCTGGTGGGAGCTTTTTTTGTCAGAGTGAAGTGCCAAAAGTTGAGAAAGGTTCAAAGCCCCAAGTGGTGTCAGCTGCATTATTTCTCATCCAGCCAGTCACAGCAAGGCGCTGGATTGCATGTTTTCTACAGAAGCAGTGAAAGTGGATGTAATGGAGAAACTGGTTATTTTAGTAAGTGAATCTGCAGGAGGCTAAGTAGTGAGAGCAGTACAACAGCAATTTTAAAATATAACCATATGAAAAGGTATATGCATCTGATAATTCATACAACTTTTTTTTTTTTATATTTAATATGTGAGTCATTTGAGATTTTTATATTTTCTGCAGCCAGGAATCTGTTTGTAACCCAGTTGGATTGAGACCTTTGACCCCGTGTTACATTTCTGGCAGATGCATATTTCATAGTTCATACTTTAGCTGGCAGATTGTCTAGAGGGGATCACACAAACACACACACACACACATCCCAAACCACACTGAGGGACAGTGAGGTAGCATCAATGTGTCAGCTCCTCTCTAAGGAGATAAATGATATTCATAGTCACAGCCCATAGTTTTAACCTTGTACATGTGGGAGGAAAAGCTTGTCTTACTTCCTCTAGCTAGATGGTATGAAAATTGTGTTTAATTGTTAGTTGCCAAGGATTCAGCCTCACATTCTGCTCTTTCATCATATATACTACTACAATGCACATGCCAACATTTTTTTAAGTACTGAAATGTGGAAATTGATCAAATTATCATTCACACGTCAACAATAATATGAGGGATTTCTGTATTTTGTAGCCATAGTTGTGCTTGGCACTTGCCTAGAGCACCACCAGGGGTGAAGAGGCTGCCAATAAGAGTTGGAGTAGGGAAGGTATTGATTACTCTGAAGTGGCAGCAGATTTGAACCCAGTTGATGTATAAATAAACCGATGGTGGCTCCACACACCTCGGAGTTCTGACCTGCATATGGCGCCTGTTCAGTCTGGCAGACTGCCTGAGATAACAGTTTGATAGTGACAGCAGCTGAGAGGGATAGTATGGGATATGATATTGGGTATGTAGGTGAAGCACAGTTAATCCCTGAATATTGATATGACAAACGGTCATTGCCTGGAACATTATAGTGATATTGATAATATCAAATACACAAATTTCTTGTGATTATCAACAGCTTTTGTTAACACATAAGTTCTGTGCAGTGTTGTAGTTGCTCAAAAAAACATTTTTAATTACAGTAGTTAGAAAATGACATACTAGCTACATACTAGATACATACATCCTGGTACTGTATATCAAGTATCTCCACATGATTTAGCAAGGACAGGGTCTCTGCCTTATAGAGCAATTCCATACACTGTTTTAGTTTGAACATGTCCCCCTTAACAAATTCAAAAAAATACATTCATACCAACCTCCACACCTCTCATAAGTCTGTCAGATCCTTCCTCCAGTGTTCCTCTCTTTTCTAAATGACACATTTCAGCCATTTTCAGACGTTTTATGCCTACATATGAATTCTGGATGACCGTCAGATGTTATATATAGGCATAAAACGTGATTACTTATGTATGAACCATGATTACATATGTAACTCGGTACATCATAGATGTGGGTCTACATTACAGAACTACTGGATTTTCTCTGGAAAAAGGAAAATAACTTATGTCACAACGAACACTGTAAAATGAGACCAGGATTAATAGATAGTGTAATAATGTGACTGGACATGTAATTGACTAACTCAGCAAAGTGGATTCAGTGTTAAGTTACCCTTTAAGGTGATGAAAGAGTACCAAATTGTGATTTAGCAACCAAAACTTTGATCTCAAATATTAATTGAATGTCATCTCAGGCCAATTTGAGATCCCAGATTTTCACTGCGGGATAATGATGTGATGATAATGACTTCAGATTTTCCCTGGGCCTGTCCTCTCTTGAAAGCTTGATTCAAGGATTTGACTTGCAAGGCGAGATGGGCAATTTCCATGATTATCAGGTTACTACAGTATATATCCAGTCAAGGTTTAATCAATTCAATTAGGAATAATTATCTGTTATATAACAGAGATACTGGCTGCGTGGGAATATTTTATCCTCTGAATGTAATCAATCCAAGTGACAACCACTGAGGTATTCACATCAATACTAAATTAAATGATTGGAAAAGATTTCCTACGTACATGCTCTGAATCCAGCAATCCACCACAGATAATATTTTGATCATATCATTGGTTCACTTCTGTCCTTATACAGAGGTGACCCTGATTACAGTAGGAAATGTCATCTGTTCAAAAATGGCTTCCCAGATTAAAAAAAATGGCCCCAGTCAGTAAAAAATGATAAACATTGGAGAAGAAAATTGGTGTTTCCCAGGGGAACATCTTTAACTTAGGTCAAGTGGACAAGCATGTGCAGAGTTTACTTTATTCCAAAAGTAGAAAGTGATCAAAAAGAACATTTACTTGATACATATCCATTCTTCTTCTTCTTCAAGGTTTTAATGAAACAAAGGTTGAAAAAAAAGCAAATTATTTTCAGAATGAGCTTGTTTATACTCTGTGGTGTTCGCTTGTTCTCATTGGTCTCTTGTTCAGACTAGAAAGACTCCTTATAGGCACATGAATACAGAGAAAATGGTAAACAGGAGGGTGATTTCAGCAAGCTTTTAATTTTCCTTAAAAACACTATCGTGTTCAATGTTTTGTAATCACAGTCCCAAAGCACTAATGATTTGACTGCTGTGTTTTAGTCAAGTAGGACACAAAGTCCTTTCTTAGATTTGTACAGCCCACAGCAATGCGAAAGAATGAAACAATAACAATCTGCATTTGCCATTTGATGAATGTAATTATCCGCCTGCTCCAAATGCCTTCAGGTCTGCGTGGAGCTGCTAGTGTGATGCATTGTGTTTATCGCTGTTTACTTTGAAACTGTGAATGTTTTTAGCTGATTGGATGAATGAGATACACAAAGCTATACGAGGCAGTTTGTGCATAGAGATTAGAGTAGTACTAATGTAAGCTGCCATATCTTAAGGCACACACGCACAAAAATACAAACACGCACACACAGTTATTTATTTACAGCGTGTAGCATACTAGAGCGAGCTATTTGAGCATGGTGTTTAATGTAACATTGTTTCTATGACATGATGGATACTGTCTTGGTAAATGTCATGATGTCATTCGCCATATTTATGAGTCTAGCTGTGCTCTCAGTGGCTGGTGATAAATAACTACATAGGTGATGAGAGGTGAGTAGAGATAACAGACAGTACATAATGCAGATTTACAGAGCTCAGACCTCCATGTATGTAAATAGAAGCACGAAGGGACAGACACGGCAGACAGAAGCCAAAGTTCGTTAGGCTTGAAGGCTTGTTAGGATGAAGGATCCAGGAAGAGTTCTCACAGCAACGGCTCTACCATGGTACATTATCATATCTACAGTTACATCGTTATAGCTAAATCCGCTTCATCCCTCACTTAATCTGCGTTTCCAATCTCGTACTGATACCGATGCTTTTAAAGGCACAATCTGTGATTCAAATGTAGACAAAAGGGGCCGCCCCACTGCCGAAATTCAACACACAGGGTGTAAACCAGCCCAGTATCCCAGGAATTAAATCCATAATGGACAATGCTGCACCTCAAGATTTACATCCAGTGTCAGTGCCAGTGCAAGAAATAGTGTGGCCTTTATGTACTGTAGCAAAGCAGAAAGTAAGGTTTAGAGGTTGGTGGATGAGATGAGAGTGTTTGTGTCCTGTCAGACCTGCTGAGCTGTAACCTTTTTATTAACCGTAACCAATATCTTCCCCTAACCTCAACCAAGTATTTTAGTAACGCTGATTCTTCCCTGACCTTCACTATACTGTTGTTTCCATGTGCTGATATTACAAAAGCCAGAATAAAAAAAAGAAACCTTGGACATAACAGTCGTTGCCATCAAATGCAATCCAGGGTTTTGCAGAAACATACAATTTTGATGATGGTTCGATTTAAAAATGCTATCAGTTTCACATTGACTGACAGGGATGAACACCAGACAACAAGTGAGTTAGAAGTTATTTTGTAGGGATGCACCAATCCTTTTTCTCTGCTGATACTTATTCCGATACCATAACACAGCTGCTCCCTTTTTTCCAAAGTTAAAATCTGCATAATGCTTCCAGTTGTACAAACAGATTTGTTCTTAAGTGGTACGTACGAGTGATTAAAGAGAGTTAATCTGAATGAATTTCAAAGTTTACCAAAATGAACTAAAATAAGATATAAATTAAAAAAATATATAACATACACAAACTTTAATAAATTTATATTCTGTTCACCAGATCATGATCACCATCTACTGTAGGCTAAAATATTCTCTTGTCTAATATCTCTGTTACGTCCCTTTGATCGCTTCTCATATTAGTCATGGATTGCTTTGCTTTAGAAATAAGTTTATGAACATCTAACATGTAGCCTAAACATGTTGTTGTGTGCTGATTTCCAACAGCAGGACTTTTTTTTTCTTTTTACTCTTTGATAACATTTTTGTGAATGCAACTTGCCCACACACAGAGCAGAACATGAAGCCTTATATGGCAATTTTATGAGCATCAATTATGCTAATTATGCTAGCACCTGCTCGTGAACATGTGTCATTCATCAGGCTGAAACGAGTAACTAATAACAAGTTGGTGAATCCGAGTTGGAACAGTCGTACGAGCAAACCTCACAGAAATATAGTAGAGATATTGAGGATAATGTTCTTGCATGAGTTAACATGGGACTGTAACTTGTAACTAATAACTTTAATACATTATTTCTTAACTATAAGTGGAGATACTCATACACCCTCATTATTTCTTTTTAATTTATGTTGTTTTGGACATTTTATGATTTTTGAATGAATCTCTTTTTTTCTCTTCTCCATCCTCACAAACCAAAAGCGACCTGCCAAAATAACGTTACAGGGCTCCTCAGTAGTGTTTTCAGTTTGTTTGTTTTTTCTACTCCAGTTGCTAAAAGTTTGCTATTGATAAGCTGTATCTTCAGTTCTCCTTTTCTCAGCTGGTCTAACATGTTCTAAAATCTATTGTTACTTCATCCATGATATGATTGGAAACGACTTTCCCACAAAAAGTGCTCTTATAAAACTATGTCCGGTCGATGTTCAGTAATGTTAGCCAGCCGCAATTGGCATTGTCAACACTCCCAGCTTCACAGTGAAGGCCTACCACTTCCTTCACATTAAAATACTTTTATTGTTAAGCACTTTCAGAAAGTTATAAGTTACAGCAGTAGCTTAGCGCATCAGTATTAGCCCACATTAGCAAATGATTGGAACACAACAGGATGTATTAAAGTATCAGGCATTTGTTTTCAATCATTATCAGTCCACATGCATACAAAATGCATATTTTTCAAATTAATTTATGGGGTCAAAAATGAATGATTAAGCCTTTGATTACTTCATGGTGTCCATCATAGCTTTACTAATAACTCCTTAGAACAATCTTCTAGATCTAAGGCTCCTCTGATTGAGGAGACAGAGCGAGAGAGAGTGATTGATTTACTAATTTCACCAAAAAGGAAAAACTCCTCTTGTGAGTTTAAATTAGATGAACACAGACCTTAATCTACTCAGTCTGCTGACATTTTTTTTTTCTTATCTCGCACGAAAATCATTTCAAAGTTTCCACAGGGTGTTTTTATATGAGCTCGTGGCTGGATGCTGAATAATTTATTCTGATGTTTGTAGAGAGAAATGATGATGGTTTTGTGGCTGGGACACCAGGACTGTCGGACTTCTGCATCTAATATTAGAATCAGAGAAACCGAGGGCTTTAATGTGACTCCTCCATGCTCTTTGATTAACAGCTTGTTCTCTCTGAATAGACTAATTGGCAGCAAGACTTTCGTATATGGCTGGTTAATATGTTGCGTCATCAATTTTTACATACATTGTTTTCATCCTTTTCAATAACTTTTAAATCTAAGATTTTGCTGGTAGTTATTGTAAGGTTACATAATATTTCTAACCATCTTTGTATTGCATGCAGTTATATTTTAATGCTTTTTTTACTCCTGTTGATTTTTAAGCAATAAATCCATCCTCCTCTATTTATTTAATGCAGCAGAGATTTAGACAGCCTGTTTGTAAGAAAACAGAGCACTTCTTAACTATGGGCTTCAAATTCAAATAGGATTATTTCTTCTTTTCAGGCTCTCATTAATTTGCTCTCTCTCTCTCTCTCTCGCACACACACACACACACCCCACAGTAGGGTGCCCCTGGGGACGTTACACCATTGGGACATGCATGTTCTACGGTGCCAAATAAGCTCTCAGAAGCAGAAAGTGTGACAGTCGTTGCTTGGCTCTGGAGGCTGTGGTCCCTGTAGAGCTCATATTCCATCAAAGCAGAGCCTAGATCAGAAATCCCTTTCATTTAGAACAGGCAGGTTCACACAAACATAGAGAGCTACAAATTTAGTGTGGTGAGATGGCCTGCCCTGTGTTTCATGTGAAGTTGTATGGAATTAGTTTTGGTCCAAAAATAAAATCACCTCACAAGAAAAATAGAAGATTTTCTTTAATAAAGTTGTGAAAGGCATCTTTGTAACTGGCTGTTCATTTTTGCAACAACCAAAAGTCTGTAAGCAACACAAGTTATAGATTTAGAGTAATGCAGTTGTGTTATAAAGCATGGGCAAGACAACTTTTAAGGCATTTCCACCACAGAAACTTTTCCAGGGGACCAAGAACCATTTGAGGAAATAAGGAACTTCTTCACTAAATTTAGTTCAAGTTCGATAGTTCCAGGTGTAAAAAAAAAATCGCTGCTCCAGAGGTAGTACTTTCTGATGGTTCAGGAACAGAGTTTGCAGGGCTGACCAAAGACGGCGTGGCAACAGACATGCCACTAGTATTAGTATTAGGATGAGGAGTGAACGTTTCTTGTTTTTTAATCCATCATGTGTCAAATTAGCCTAATCTGCATGATTCTTCAGATGCTGTGGAAACCCAAACTATGTGCAAAAATGACTTTTAGTTCTAGTACCTGAGTTTAGTTCCCCTGGTTCTATTTAGTTCCTGGAACTTTTTGGTCATAAAGTGCTACTTTGTTCTGAATCCTACTAAAACAGGAAAAATAACACTGATTCCTAGATAATGGTATTTATACACAAAGATTCCCTCCAAAAGTTGTATAAACATGTATTTTCCACTGTGTTTTATTACTTTTTTCAAAAGTCTGTGTTCACCACTGATGAATCTACTCATACCCTCCATTTTTAATGTCATTGAATTCCTCAGAAATTCAGTGTAAAATAAATTCCATATTTGATAAATATGAATTTGATGATGATAGCATGGTAAGGGTTTTTAATATGTCATGGTCATGGGTAGCTTTCATCCTTACAACTGAAAAAGATAAAGAGAGAGAGAGAAGAAAGAGAGACAACAGGTAAATAGAGTAAACACAAAAGAATGCCAAGATGGAGAGCAGCAGAGGAGCAAAGTGGCAAAGTGACAGATGGAAACACTCACAGCTCACAGCATGTCTCTACGAGAGAGATAGAGGGAGATCTGTCCTCAGTGACCTTGTCATGAGAGCCATGACTCACTGTTATTGGTCTGGAGTTTGCATAAATGCAATCAGTCACTTTGGTTTCAACACAGTGTGTCAATATGCATGCAGGACAGTATTTATCCATCTGTACCATCTGTAAGTGCTGGTTTTCTGGAAACAGCAAATATATTTAAAAAATCATGTATACCTACTGTATATATATATGTATATATAGTCATTTTTAATCCCTCATCTTTGTTGATTTGGGATTGATATCACTTTTTAAACCTTAATATACCTGTGACATGCCGTAGGTTATGGCCCCTTTTCAGACCCATATTTTTTAACGGTGTAATTTCCTTAAAACAGATAACAAAATTGTACAAAAAATAATAATCACCGGAGACTTTCAACAATCATAAAAGAGGACAAGAAATAACTATATTCTCCACAGCATTGACCATGATGCAATTCAGTAACAAGATCTGTTGTAGTGGTGAAGAAAGGCACCCCCCTCACCCTCTCTCTCTCTCTTTCTATCTCCACTTGTCTTGTGCAGCTTTCTGTTCTCCATTCTCAATTAGGACTCAGGTAATGGGTTCATGACCTAATCTTCATGGTAACAGATGCATATCTGCAGGTTAT
The DNA here is from genome assembly GCA_008360985.2 of Macquaria ambigua. Lineage (NCBI taxonomy): Eukaryota > Metazoa > Chordata > Actinopteri > Centrarchiformes > Percichthyidae > Macquaria > Macquaria ambigua. The sequence continues at coordinate 60,634 of VMKM01002408.1, forward strand.
TACTGAGCTGTGACTCTAGTGTTGAGCATTGGTTTTAGCATGCGACTGTAAGTACAATGTCTTGCAGAGAAATTGCATTTTTATTATTTATTTATGTCTAAAAGTGAAGCCACTTAACTCTCCATCAAGTATGAGAATAGATTACAGAATAGAACACAATCGCTTGTATACGCAGCAGTCTTCCCTCTTGATGCTGTGACCAGCAGAACTGTATCATTTACAGTCAATTTGGAGATACTGTGCAATGGTTGCACTCTGATGCTAATGACTTTTGGAGCTCTAGTTTCCCTGGCTGTTAGTCTCTGTCCTGAATAGTCCTGAAAGTACTTTTTATGTCTATTTCTAATGACTCCATCCCAGTGGTTTCCATCACACTGGACCCACAGCTGATTATTCGTGGCTCTGCAGAGAGCATGTGATTTATGACTGTTTTGTTCTTTTTGTACTTGGACACTCTGCTCCACCTCTCCAGTTAGCCAAGCTACAGTAACATGCAGTGTATGTAGTCAACTCCAATGATTATGATATGGAGTCGCAAGAATTGATTTGTATTAGTATTCTTGGCTACATTTGAGATTACTCTGTACTACTTTTACATCCACATGTGGTTATGATACACACACTAATAGCCAATCTAGTCATCAGCTATGATGTTAATGCTCTCACCTCTTCTATAGATCCTCCTGCTGTTAGTGTCACTATTGATTCCAAATAGTACTGAATGTTGGAATAAAATCGGAGGTCTACTCTCTTCTATGTCATTATGAAGAAAAAAAAAACCTTGCTAAAGTATTTGTGCCAGGTGGTTTCTGAGGTCTATATATCCTAAATTCATGCTGCTGATTATCTCACAGTCATGTTGCCTCTCTGCTTTAGCACCTGGGGGACAGTAAAACAAGTTAATGGACTACTGTCCACCTGTATGGAGTTGCTCTGCTGCTCTGGCAGTTGTGATTCTATATGATGAAGCTTATACTGCTTTACCTTAAAAACACAGTTGCTCTGCTGCTTGTAGGGGTGGATTTCAATTCCATCAAAAAATCAGGTAGCGGATAAAAGAAGGCCTTTGGGGAGGCAAAAAAAAAAAAAAAAAGGAATGGAAGAGGGTTCACTAAAGCACAGATAAAGATACCATTATTAAACTCCATCATCTTTGATCCAAGTAGGGTCTCTGGCTTCTGACCTCTATCCCTCCAGTGGGTGTAAGAGCCAGAGATTTGTTCAGAGCTCAGTGGACCAGAGTCAGTCCAGCAGGCCTGTGTGTTCCTTGGTTAGATGTTCTCCACTGGGGCACACGTCTGTCTATTAGTTCAGTCTGTCTGGAAGAGAAGTGAAGAGTCAGAGAGCAAAATGTTAAAGTAAGAGCTGTCAGGCTTGGCTGTCAGTGAAATAAGGGACAGATTTTATTTTTTGCACGAGCACATAATGTGTGCTTCCTGTTTCCACGTGTTAGCTCATGTGTGTGTCTTTGGTTCCCTTGAGGTAAATGATTTTGAGGTTTAGAGACAACAGTATATTGAGGTGACACACCACTGTGTGTGTGTGTGTGTGTGTCGGGGAGCAGATATCTTTTTTTAGCACTTTTCCATCCTGTCATGATGTCCCATCATCCCAGATGGATGCTGTCAAGCAGCTTAATGATGCCTGTTTTCCCTCATGGGCTCTGGCTATAGCAGCAGTTTACATGCAGAGCAACAGACAGACAAGCTGTAACACTCAGCCACATGCCCACACTCACGCCCTTACTTATGTTTGAGTGCTGTGTAATTATACAAACATAGCACTCTTTACAGCACAAATGAAGCCTTTTATAACTTCTAAGTACAGGTGGGTGATACGAGAAGAATTTATATTGTGAGAATTATAACATCAATGTCCTTGATAGTGATATGGTATTTTATTTAGTATTCAAAATCACATAATAAACTAGGAATCGCACAATTATCCTTGAGTCCTTTTTTTAAATGGTTAATAAGAAAAATAACAAATAAAATAGCTGAACAAAAATAGTCTCAAGTTTGTACATAAACATCTCACCCTTTAACAGATTTTTGTAGAATTTACAGTAACTTAGCATTTGTTTGATATCACACTATGAGAATGTTTCCACAACATAATCATGAAGAGACAATGAACAGCAATATTGAATTACCACTCATGCCTTCCAGCGGATAATTCAAACTAAAGAGTCATTCTGTGACACTGAATACATTCATTGTTTCATGACAAGGTGTTGACATTTACTGTTTTGTTGTGTAACTTTCCCTTGTGTCAATTAGGCCACTTCCTTACTTAATAACTACTAATTGTTAATATTTTAGTTGGATGGTATCTTCTTTATTTCCGATGTGGTTTTCAACACTAAATCTCATTCAAATTTGCCGTTGGAGCCTTATCATTATGTTATACCAAAACATAAAAAAACACAATGCACTTCTTCACAACCCCTTCACTAGCTGTACATCTAATTTACATACACGCTTAGTATAGTTAAACTACTATTATACTATTTAAACATAATATAATGTCACCACTTACTGCAGCCAGTACATTACTAAAGTCCACTACAGAGATGAATCAATACCTCTTTGACACAATGTCAGCAAAAACTGAACTTGCAGTAAGCAGTAAGTCATTGGATTTATTGCCAGGCTGTTTTATTGAATTGCATCTTATAAACTGGTGACTCAGTGAATCCACTGCCTGTGATTTTTGCTTATGATTTTTTTAAGGCTCCTACCTGACTGTCTTTATATACTGAGTATGTCAATGTATGTGTTTTGCTCAGCAGAGCATTGAGTCCCATGATTTATGACGGTGTCAGCCCAAATTCTTTATCACGGCCCTGCTCCCTGTCATAGACTGTTTTCATGGATACGGTTGTATGTCTTTGTATAGCCACATTTGTCGCTGTTTAGTCTTTTTGTATCTTAATATAGTGCCGTTCTTAACAGACCTTTTGACTTGTAGTAACAAAAGCACATGTGTAATCCATAACATTAATGGTGCCTCTGTTCCATTTAAATGTCCCGATGAGCCAGTGTGCTCAATACCAGGTGCCTGGAACTGGTACACCTAAATAGAATGCAGACATTATTAATGTCATTAGTTACACCTGTGTTTCACAGGTCAAAGTGTCCTCTGAGCGAAAGGTCTATTTCCAAGAGGAAGTCCACAGTGCATACAGCTGATTAAGGAGACAAAGCTGAAGCTATACTTATCATGCCTTTCCATTATTTCTGTTAGATACTCTGATTTGGGATTGATTAAAACCATCGTCAAGTACAATAACATTAGGACAGGAAGTGTGTGGATAACTTTTAGATGTAGAGTCTCACACTATCTGGTATCTTAAAAGTACCTTAAAGCTAGGTGTCCATGTGTCCTACCTTGTCTTAATACCAAATAAACTAAAAAATATTACATGTATGTTGCATATTTCATTATATTTAGTGGATGTTTGGGACAGGAGCTCATCTTTGCTTGGGTTGTAAGGTGTTGTCAGGTAATCCACCTTCGTCAACATCCTTTAAATATCTGTGTGTTTGTTTACAGATTCATGGGACAGAATCAATCCAAAGCCTGGTATTTTTCAGGGGGGAAAAACATAACCTCAACTTTGATGAAGTCAGTGAAAGCCCAAAAGCTGCAACAACAACAGTAGAAACCAATGAATCTTAAATGGTTATTGTGTCAAGTATGGATTTAGCCTGTTGAGGCTGGCTGAACTGTGGAGGGAGAATGAATGACTGTTGGACATTTCAAACACAGGCTATTACAAACACAGAGCTGTGTAGTGTGAAATTGCCAAGTGATGTTGTATTAACTACATAGTGACTTTGAGACCAGTATCCATGGTGACTCAATCATCTATGCAAGCAGTAGCACCTGGGAAGCGACATTTGTTGCCTAGTCTGGCTCTTTAACACACACTCAGTTATTATATTTTGTAGGCGTTAATTGCTCCCATGGTTAAACCAGAGGATTGTCAGTGATCAGATAGTTCTTCTAATCAGCAGGCTCAAAAGGTTGGCTGCCCATCTTCATGCTGGGGTACCCTATTATTGTCTGTGACTTAAAGCAAAATGTGTTGAATAACAAGTAGGCAGTGAAGATAGCAAGGATGGATCTAAGTGAGACATAGAAACATTTTCTGTGTTAAAGTTGAGGGATCTATCAATAGCTTCTTAAGTTGACATTCTATGTGTCAACCATCTTAGCAGCGGCTCCTTTGTTGTATGTTAATAATAGTGAAAAATATTGCGTAGACTCTGCACAGGTGTAATTAATAACATTAATGTTGGCTCCATTCCATTTAGTTGCACCAGTAATGCATGTCAATAAGCCAGCATGCATTTTACCAGATCCCTTGAACTGGAACACCTAAATGGAATGCAGCCATAATCTCATTAGTTACACCTGTGCAGCTACATACAGTAGACTATCAGTTGGTTATAACACTGCAGATGCAGGTACAGTATTAAGGTCAATAAAGAGGATGCCACGTTCACATCACTTTTGTTTAGACCGTAATTATGAGCAGCCAAGTGAGAAAAACCGTTCACATCAGCCTCTGAGTTTTAATTCCAAGTAGGAGATATCAGGATTTCTGACAGCTGCGACATCTCACACTCGTCAAAATTAACTACAGAAGTGTCAACGAACTGGAAACAAGGCTGCGAAGCCACCGTCACTGGCAGTTACATCTAAATAAAATCCAATATTAACACTATTAGAATCATTTCTATTTTTTATCAATTCTAATTGAAAAAGGAGCGATATAGTGTTCGTTTGTATCTGCTTTCACTTGTTAACCAACTGCTACAAATATGTAGCACAACAAAAGTTGCTAATTTTGGCTATTTATCCAGTGTAACTTCAGGGCTAGCAGTTGGGATAACCATTTTGGAATAAAGCAGAAAGCTCTCAAGCTAGAATAATGGGTGACTTTCCTGTTCTTTCCATTCTGCCCACATTGTATGAATGCAGAATAAGTCCTTTAAGAATTACTTGATAATACTGTGTGAACAAGGAGAGAATTAACTCTAAAAAGGAAGTCATTTTTTTCAGCGAACTTTTGCTTTTAATATCGTTAAAAGCTAACTCTTATCTGCTATCCCTGTATAGGTGCTGCTAGTCGAACACGATTTGAAGAAGTTTAAAACTTAAACCATAAAGGCTGTGTGATATCAACGAAACCAAATGACATTAATTCCCCAACTGAACATTTCAACACTGGTAATTAAAATACATGAAAATCCTAACAAACCTTTCCTTAAAGCAAGGCATAACAGCAGTGATCTCTATGTTAAATGAAAAAAAAAAAGTATAGTGCACTTAACTATCTTCAGCCTCCACTTGTCCTTTTTGTCTCTTTAAGGACAGCTGGCTTTTGTTTGGGGTTGAATAAGAATAAATAGAGGCACGCATCAGAACCAGCTGAACATTACTTTGGGGCCATTGATGCAAACAACACAAACAACTCATCATTCAGCGTTTCATTAGGTGAGCCATTTATTAGTTTCATGAAAGGTTCCCATTTGTCTTCGCCAGACAATGCTCCATTGTAGTCATTCACCTTAAATAAATTGGATGAGAACAATGTTTATAATATATGAAAACCTTCATTTTAACTGGTTAATCAAACCCTGTGCATGGGGTGTCAACCAACCAAGTCCTAGTTCTTTTAATCTACAGTCGGAACATCCAACCATCCACCCCGACCTCCTTCTTTCTTTTAAAATGTATTTTTCTTACCGGAGAAGACTATCTCACTTTGTTAAGGACATTTGTTTGTCACAAATTGTGAGGTAGTGCTCGTTTTCCAAGTTGGGACGTGCTAAGAATCAACTAAGAACCAAGATGACCCTGAGGCATCTCATCCTGTTGTTCACTGGCGGCATTTAACTCAGTCACGGTCAGTTTCCCGAATTTTAGTAACATGGTGGATGCAGGCAAGGAATACTGTAAACACCTGGTTCACACTGATTCCATGTGTTTATCACTGGTTTAATGAGCAGTGCAGCAATTTTCCAGATTCTGTGATCAGTGCTCTGCTGATGGATATAAACACAGCGGTAATGTTGGGACTTTGTGGCAGCTGCCAAATAGTTGTAATTAAAAACATGTTGCAGATGTACAGTTTTGGATATAAAATGGAGCATTTTGGCTTAATTCATCAGAGAAGAAAACAGAGATTGATTGAGTGGTGAGTGTAGATCATGTTGTCCCACTGCAGCAGATGCATAATTGTACCAAGAGGCCCTTATTATGAGAGACCTTATGCCTATACAGCTTTATATAGCTTCATACTACGTGTTCGTCACCTGCACATCTGGCATGTGCGTGCGATGGCATATACTGTACATTTACTGTTGGCCATGCTTGAGAAATATGGTTTTGGAGAGTGTGCTGTCATATCCATGGAAACATGGATAATGGAAATTCAGGTTTTCACATTCTGTAGCCGTGTGAGCTAAGGAAGCACATTTGGCTGGACTTTCAATGCCCTTTACTGATAGAATGGTAATAGGTCATGGTCTTTCTTTAGTTCAACACTGGTGCACATTAGAGTGCAAAGTGTGTTGTGATGAATAGGAAGTCATCCTTTGTAAAATCCCCTACTCTTGTCTTATGCAATAGTAAGAAATCTACTGATTAGCTGTCAGCTGCATGTGCTGTTATTTGATGTGCTTTGTCAAAGTCATCGTTAGACAAAAACATCTATCTATCTATCTATCTATCTATCTTTCTTTCTTTCTTTCTTTCTTTCTTTCCTTCTTGTCTTCCATGTGTTAAGAGTGCATTGTAACCTTGGGTGTGTTTCCAGCGTACAAGCAGAGGCTACTTTCTTATTCAGAGTGTGTGTGCTGCAGTAATGTCTGTCACAGCCCATTTCCCTCTAGAATAGAAAATGCCAGCTGACACACAGCTCGGGATTAACCACGCTGTGTGTGTGTGTGTGTGTGTGTGTGTGTGTCCTCTCCATCCAACCATCAACATATCTGTGTCCCTGGCACATAGTGTTATTTTTTCAACCCCTCCACAGTAAAATAATAATATAACAGACATATCAGGGTTTAAAAAGTGATATCCATCCCGAATCAACAAAGATGAGAGATGCTACCATGGGCATTTTAATAGTCTAATACAACAGCCCTGCCATAAATCCTACCTTCATGAGGGTTGTGCTGCTGTTGACAGTAGAAGAATGAGTACTCAGATAATTTACTTCAGTACAAATACCAGTACTACAATGTAAAATTACCCATTACATGTAAAAGTTACGCATTTAAAATCCTACTCAAGTAAAAGTAGGCTACAGAAGTATTATCAGCTATGTACTTGAAGTATAAAAAGAAAATGTACTCATCCTTGAACATTTCCCTCTGACATGCAGTGGAGTAGAAGTATACAGTAGCATAAACTAGGAATACTCAAGTTAAGAACAAGTACCTCAAAATTGTACTTGTTAACAGTGCTTGAGTAAATTTACTAGTTGCTTTCCACCACTGACCTTGCATTATACAAGGAGGAATGTTTTGTCCACTCCATTTAAATAGGGGAAGATTGAACTATCACCAGCTGAGCATGTCCCCCGCTGGATAAGACTAAACTCTCGCAGCTGTCTCTGTTATGCTTTGTCAGTCAGTACATTTACATATAACCTGACGGCTACGAGTAAGGTAATCGTTTGATTAAAGCATTTGCACAGTGTGCAGTAATCCAAACAGATGTAGACAATCCACATCAGTTAATTAAGTTATTGTTACCCTAATTCAACTAAGATGTGGTGAAACTTCACATGGCATTTGCAGTTGTCCCATAATCTGCTTCTAATTCCATTATTAACATGCTTGTAAATACAAAATGTGTGTCCTTAACCATGCCACCCTTTTTCATGCTAATGCTCTTCAAGACTGACGTGTAGCACATCCTTGTGTCTGTTCATGTGTAGGTTTACACTAAGATGGATATTTTTTGACAAGGAAATAAATATCCTTGTAATAATTATCGAAGTAGATTAAGTGTCAGTCCTCCTGTACATTCATTTGAAGTTTAGACTTTAATTTATGCATGGACAATAACAGGTTCAACCTCTTAGATGTAGACATAACAGAATCCTTCAGCCTCATTCCTCACTTCTTTCTACTTAACATGTACTTTAGCTGAGACCTCTAAAATGCCATTTCAGAGGTCCAGTGGACTACTTTAGGCTTATAAATCAGGTCCATTAGGAACAGTATGTGAGAGGAGAGGATATGAAATATCCCTACAGCACCACATCTGACACCTTGAATGTCATTTTAATCAGTCAGTCACTGTCTGAGCCTCCCCTCTTTAACCTCTCCGCGCCTTCTTTTTTATTCTCCTTTATCCATGTATCTTTCACTTTAAATGCAAAACCAATTTAGAGATATATTGCTCTGCCAGACACCATATTAAATTGTCTTCATATTGGCCAGTTGTAGCCTACAGTAATTTCTCAGTCTAAATTGCTCTCAGTGCTGTGTGGGCTTGATTAGCAGCTCTACTTTGATCTTCATCACAGCCTTTGAACATAATACATTCACTCTTTGGTTCAATTAGTTTGTATAAAGAAAAATGTGAAGCTACAGTACTCTTATCAGAAGAAAAGAAAAAAGCAGAATCTGAAATAAGTGTTGTTGGGAGTGGGGTAATGGTTTGGGGGCAAGCGGTGAAGATGTGTTGGCCCTCCAACATCACACAGTGTAAAGAATTGTGTTGTCAACCATGTGGATACTGAACGTCTATCACCTAGATACTTATTAGTAAGGCCTGGTTCATTGAACTTCTATTCAGTTAGTTAAAAGGTCTCTTATGAATATGGTGTGCATTTCCAGCAGCACCACGTCCAGATGCATGACCACATTGTTGTTCAGCTCCAGTGAGTTGTGGCTCTGTCTGACCATAATGTGCTTCCAGCTTTACTGTTTTTTTTTTCTTAACAAATGCATTTAAACATAAAGAGAACACAAGGGAGGGGACATGGCTGGCTGGCTGGCTGGATTGATGGATTGATGGATGCATGTATGAATGGGTCGATACATAGAACTTACTTACAGCAAACTGGAAAAGATCAGGTATGAGGTGATAGGCAGAATCTTCTTTTAGAACTTATTTCAACTCGCTACCTTTAGACTAAACCCACCTTCCCCCTTCTTTAATCAATGCCCTATTGACAGGGAGAGTTTGTTAGTTGTATAAGGGGTGGATGGTTGTGTGGAGGTAAGAGGGGACTATGGGGATGCTGAAAAATAAATAAAGGAGGGTAAGTACCTGAATTGTGCTTCCGTTTTTCCTCTGTAGTACTTTTAACTTTTTTTTTATTAACAATAACAGTGAGTCAAGGAATATGGTAATGTGGTTGGATCTCAATGATGTATTCCTCAATAAAGGAAACAACAAACAAACTTGTATGTAGGTGTATTCTATGTAACAGAGGATGTATGGTCGACTGAGGGGAACAGAATGCCCAGTCAGCCATGGCATAACAGGCTCGGTGCCCACCAGAGCCAAGCCCAGCATGGTCAAACAAGTTCAGCGTAATGAAACACCCAGCAAGCCCTGTGATTACCTGCTGTGGTTCAACACCCGGGAGAAGCCACAGCTTCACGGCAGGATGTCCTGAGCTCCCAAGTATTCCCACTAGCACAATAGATGCTGCACAGAACATTGGCAGGCACATTAAGTCAGTGTACTTATCATTTATTTTGTTTGTTTTGCAGATTAAGCAGCTGCTGGCCTGATATTTATATAGAGAACTTGAAGGTCAGTTGTTTAAAACAAATATCCCGACTTAAAGGTTGTAGGTGCTTTTTGGGAAAATTTCCAGGATATCTAATAATGAAAAATAAAAGCATCCACAGAACCCAAGAAAAAAAAGGCTTAGTAATGAGACACCACTTCTACCCTTAGATGTATTTACTTGTTTTATGTAAATAAATAAATCCAGTCATGTCTTGGCCAACAAAGCCCTTCATCAATATCTTAGTGAATACGTCTTTGTCATTGGTCAAACACCAAAGCAGAGAAAGTTGTGCCCTGTCCTCCCCAAATAACACACAAACACTCCACTCCAGTGGCAGGGGATTTTGGCAGGCCAAACATTCAGTGATGGACTGGTAATAACGAAGTCAATGAGGGACTCAGAGGGGCTAATATTAATTTACCTGGGAAATGAGTAGCGACTTTACACATTTATAAGAGGGACGAATGAGCATTTTAACATTAGAGAATATTCATTGTTATAAAATTAAAGAGAGTTTTTGCTGTTAAGTTATTTAACATGATTTAAATATTTACTTTTTTAAAATAATGTCTGCACGTTTGACAATATTTAGTGACTGTATGATTTTTCTATTTGAATAAGATTTTATTGCAACAACTGAGCTGACCATCAGCTGCATATGTCAAGTCCTTATTGGCTAAATGATGATGATTGGCTACATAATGGTCAGACTATTCCAGTAAGCCAGACAGCTTAGCTATGTGGGAGCAAAGTACGGTGCAGTGTCCAAAGTGTCATAGGTAGCATCGGTCTGTCACACGCTGCATCCACCTGTAGTACTGTATGTCCAAACATTTAGAGATCTGAGGAGTCTGACCTTCAACAGATTGTAATGCATAATGTATGAACATCAAAAATCTGCACAGTTTTAGCTGAACATACACAGAAGGGCAGAGCATCCCAAAAAAGCAATGCATTTTAAGACCCATATATAATGTTCAAGCCTTTATTCACTGTGCAATGACCTTTTGGAAACAGGGCTAGATACAACCTGTGCCTACTGTGTGTGTGTATGTGTGTGTATGCCTTTTTATATTCTGTAGATTTAAATGGCATTACAGACGGCACTGAATGAACAATATGCTGAATACATGAAAACGTGTGAACTGGAACATGTGGACCATTGCCAATGTCTACCTAATCATATACATGCAACATGTATGTGTGGCTTTATTTATTTAATCAACGTTTGATGTGAGATTATTCAAGATTTGGTGTAAATAAACATAACACCTAAAGTTATGTTTAATCTGAGGAAAAAATGCATTTAAACCTGCCAATAGGAAAGATCTCATTATTGCCTTATAATGTCATTTGAAACAAACTTGCAAGAGTAGACTTACACTTTCTCTTCACCCATACAGACAGTGAGGGTGAAGAGAAAGTCTTTGCCCATCGGTTCACAGTGTTACCTTTAGAGATGATAAAGTGTAATGGCCCTGATCCCTGCCAGGTGGAAATCATAGCCAACATAGAGGGACAACTAATCACTGTTTAGTGAGTCATCCTTGATGATGTATGGAGATGATTCAGCAGAGTGTACGGTTAGCTGATGCTGGCCTCAAAACTAAAATGCACCAGAAAAACACCATTTGTTATTGGGATATACAAGGCTGGTGGGAACACAGTGGTGATGGTGCAAAGTATACAGTAGTATACAGTCCTAGTTCTGGTTTAAACCATGAAACGCCTTGGTTTGTTTGTCTGGGCAAAATCTCTCCAGCTGTACAACTGCATTCCAGTGGATGATTCTTTCGAGCATTTGTTTATGGGCTGTTCAGTATCTTACAAGAGAAGTTCACTATGTTATAATGTCTTAACAAATGATGTCATCATGGTGATTGTTGTTGTCTTTTGCAATGAGTGTGTCATCTGAACATAAAAGGAACCAATATTATTAAACCAGAAGTGATCCCAATGAATCATTTATACCTCTGTGAAACCATCTTTAAATAAAATAGATCGACATTTTGGGAATGATGCTTATTTGCTTTCTTGCCAAGAGGTAGATGAGAAGATTGATACCACTCTCCTGTCCGTACACTAAATATGAATCTACTGCCAGCAGCCATTTAGCTTAGCTTAGCAGACAGACTGAAAACAGGGGGAAGTGGCTTGCCTCGCTTTCTCCAAAGATAACAAAATCCCCCTACCAGCACCTCTAAATGTCATGTTAAAAAAACACGTTATATCTCGCATGTAGAGTCTTAGGAATGATTTCCTAACCCCCTAGGAGCCAATGGTTTTTGTATCAAAAACAAGTAATCAACTTGCAAATACTTGAAACCTCCTTGAGACGGGTAATCCATCGCAGTTAGCATTTTGACTCATGTACAGTATGTGTTTAAGCTATTTGTTTTTTGTCAGTATTACATTATTGCAAGCAGGGAGTGTTTTGACATTTCTGATACTTGAGATGCATGAGAGCTGTCTCTAATATACAGTATGTATATT
>VMKM01002409.1:0-52719 GCA_008360985.2 Macquaria ambigua
AAAGACACCTGCGCCATGATTGATCCCTAAGGCAAAGCTTTTACAGGCCTAAAATGCAGTTTCACGATAGTTTTCCCGTAGGTAAAGTTTACCGGGACGTTTTGATCCGTTTTAATCTCAATCTGAATGTTTTCAATATGTTTCTTTGCCACAGGTAGATAGTCGGCAGGGTTAAAACAGTGTGTGACTATGTCACAAAACGTCCCCTCTACTTTAACCGTGCGCAGGAGAGGAGCGTAAGCGTCACCCACCATCTGATGACGGACCACGTCGCTATAACAGTAAAGCTGATAGAACCCCGACGTTATATCCGCCGGATAGGGAGCCAGTCTCACGTCGAACTTAATCCATTCTCCCGGTTTGAATCCCAGCATGTAAGCCACGGGTGGAAAAAAGCGTAGATGGTATTGACCACCCGCTTGACATTCAAATCTTTTTTGAATCACGCTATAATTTAACTGAACATCGGTTCCAATTTTTTTAAGAAAATCTTCCACCTCTTTCTCGAGCTGAGGCAGGTCCGTGTAATAACCTCCCCTAAACCTTTGGCGGCGGACCTCGGACTCTTGATTCTCGGGGTTAGGTTTTCTCCTCCATTCAAAGTAGGCCTCATCTTGGGGAATGTTAAACCAGCTGTGCGGGTATGAAATCTCAGTCAAGGCTACCTGCCCCGGGCCCTCTAAATTAATATGTTGCGCTAAATCCACCCTAAAACTAGAACTTGTATTGTTTTTAAATACATCGAGGCTAGCGTTGGAGGGTAGTGTTACATAAAACCCCTCGCCTGACATTTGATCCATGGTGTAATGAAACAGATGAGAAGAGAAAGTAGGTTTTATACATTTTTCACTTGAGAGGCCTTGACCCAGCTGTAGATTTTTCGGGCCAGTTTTTCCAGTGTACTAAAACCTGTTTTTCACCCCCGACAGTACGTCGTCTCAGAATTTTCTCCACCTGATACAGCTTGTCTTTAGCCAATTTTACTTTTTGCAGCTCTGCCTCATAAAATGATCCCTCGATAGGTTCTCCGTCGTAATCTTTGAGTTTGTATATGGGGGGAAACCGGGGAATGCAGTCGGATATTGTAAACACTTAGTCCGTAAAACTCTGTTCATATTTTTTGTCAAACACTCCTCTCAACTTTGATATTCTGACGAGATCTCCTTTCTTGAAATTCATCTTTAATTTGTCCTTGTGACGGATGGGGAAAGTACCGTACAGGTTTTGAAACACTTGAAAGGCGTTCTCCGACGTCACCTGCATAGGCGTCATTTTTATACTCTTGTGATAGCTGTGTTTATAGCTATTCACCATGTCTTGTAAGACGTCGAGGTATCGTCGGGTGTTTTTAGCCGTAAAATATCTCCACATTCTGGTTTTTAGCGTGCGATTAAATCTTTCATTCACAGAAGCCTTTAGATCGCTGGCTGTGGCAAAATGTACGATACCGTGTTTCTTCATCAAAGCCTCAAAACTCTTGTTAAAAAACTCTTTACCGGCGTCCGTTTGCAGCTTTTCCGGAGTCTGACTGTCTTTTAAGACGGACTCAAAGGCCCTAACCACCTCGGCGGCAGTTTTTTTCTTCAAGACACGTACGTAAGCCTTTTTTGAAAATATGTCTATGACCGTCAATAAATAATTAAACCCGTCGTTATGTTCTGCCAAGGCTTGCATGTCACAAAGGTCGGCTTGAAATTGGTTTAAAGGTCTAGGGACAAACACTCTGTTTCGGGTAAAATGTGTTCTGGCAGGTTTATGCAGAGTATAGGCATCCTGCTCCGATAAAAAATCTTTGGCGTTTTCAAGTTTGACTTTCTTGCCCGTTTCATCTCGCACAGCCGCGCGGAGACGTTCTACGCCTCCGAAGCTGCCTGGATGTGCCGGGTTGTAATACACTTTTTTCATGAAACGTTTCTCCGCCATCCTATCGTCTTGCCTTTAGCAGTATCTGAGGTTTTACTGAAAAACACAGGCTCGAGGGTGCTTCTTTATTCAGTTCTTTATTAATCCATCGTTTACAAATTAAAAAACAATACAATGTAAAGGGTATTCATTTGTTTTTTTTTATTACCAACCATAAGCGTAACATAAGATAGCATATGTTTTGAGTATAAGAGTAATATAGAAGACTAACATTTTAACATCTTTAAGGCTTGGTCTAATATGGTGCAATCTAGAGTATTGTGAATAGCATAGTGTAATTCTTTCAATTGAATCGCAATATTCACAGACACATTGCTTTGCAGGTAAACACACACCACGTCAACAAACAAGGCATACAGGGTGAACAGATGGGAAACTTTTATATCAACCATATCTTTACTCCATTCTGTCACGATTTTTCCAAAAGTGTCTGACAAACAAGTTTCACTTATACAGAGGGTGCGCTGTACAATCGGTTCCCAGGATGAAGCATGGGCTCGTACTTTATCAAAAATGTTTTCCAGTCGTTCGATTTCTGCATCTCTGACAAAACCGTACGTATTGATGTGTTTAAAAACTCTGTTTTTAATGGCCCGTTCCAAAAGATCTATTAACTGACAAACAACATCACAATCCTCCACACAGCTAACAAGTTTTATCCAGTAATTACCCATTTTATTGATCTTTGTCCCAACAGTCCTTCATCACTCGAAGCTGACCTATTTTTACCACATCCTCCCCGATCAGGTTGTCGTACATGTCGTGGATAGCTTCGTAGATCTTCCTCGTTGATTTCAGTTCATGTAAAAGCGTCTCTGCGACTGTTTTGACTCTGACCTCGTCCGCTTGGATGTTGTGCATGTGTAGCAGACACTGAATGGTAGGAATGAATCGGGGGGTCCAGAGTCTTTGCATCAGCCGGTAAAAGTTGGTCGAGTAAAAATCATCCTCGAGTATTTCCAAACACTCGTGTTGTCTCTGGCTGGGGTGGTTGGTCAGACAGCCGTGGCAGGCGTCTTTCCGGTAGTTACCCAGAGTAATGTTGAGCAGATGGAGCACGGCGGTTTTTACAACGTTGATGAACCCGGAGGACACCCACCCGTCGACTTCATCTTCCTCGGGGGCTGCTTCTCCCTGAGGAGATGCAGGAGAGGGAGGAGGCGTCGGCGGGGGTATGGGAGAGTCAGGCGCTTGGGACTCCTCAAATTCGATGTCAGTTTCGTCCGAGTCGGAGGAAGCGTCGGGTAAGTCGTGCTTATCCGGAGAGGGTGGGTTCAGAGAAGGCTCTGTCGGAGGCTTCTTCACCATCCTCAGACGAATGGGCTTGGGACAAACACAAGTCAGCCCTTCATCGTCAGAAGAGTCAATCGACGGACGGGGGTCCGGCGAAGGTTCTCGCTCCCAAAAGGTTGTTAGACTGGTCTGACTCAGGTTCCATCCGGTGCTCTCCATCTTTTTCTCCTGTTGCTCGATGTCTGATTGTGTCGGGTTGTTTCTGTCGGTCGAGGGTTGACTGTGTCCCCAACGGGTACTCCTTATATTACGTAGTTGGGGCTGTGGAGGCGTGGTTAAGGTTGTAGAGGCGTGGTGGAGGCGTGGTCTAAAAGATCATAGCTTTCTTTGTGACTAGAGCGTCCCTCCAGTTGCGACAGCTGTGAAAAAGAGAGGTGAATCTTTCAGCTTCTTCTTCCATCTTTTCAGACCAAGCAGCGACCGGCAGGTCTAACAATGTCCGAAATACCCCACAATCAGAATTAAAACACTCCAAGACGAAATGCTCTACAGCTTCCTTTTCCCCGGACTTGCGGAGGCTGACGCGGAAGAACCATCGACCAGAGGGTGAAGTTTTCGTCTGCCATACAGCGCAGGTAATAATTTTTCTCTGAGCTTCTTCGTCCTCCACGTCGAAAGATTCCAATCTTACTCGTTTAGCAGGTGTAGAGAGGGTTTGCTCTTCATCCGTCGTCTCCTTACTCCCTTGGAGATGATGCATCACCAGTTTCAGCACTCCCCAGTCGTTGGAAGTCAGCGTTGCTATGGCAGTCACAGGCTCCAACGTTTCACCTTCATCCAGCTGGTAAAAACAAAGATCACCAGTTTCGTACTTGAACACGTAGCCCCAGACTCCGCGTAGACCGTAGGGTTCTAAAGACCATTCTTCTTGCAGAGACTCGGGTGGAGGCACCTGAGTTCTACTCAAATAGACGATGCGTTTCTTCGGAGCATCCGTTAGTGAGGCTAATTCTTGATAGATTGTGACGGGCGTCTCGCTAATGAGCGCCACAGCGGGTCCTGTCTTAGATGTTTTAGAGTCTTCCATGTTTGTTTGTTTCTATCTCTCCTTCACTCCAACAAGACCGAATCTGTTTTAAACTAAGCAGTTAAACAAGGGTTAATATAGGAGCTAAGAAGGGGGACGGACGAGAGGAGGAGCAAAAGGAGGGGCCCAAAAAACAATTTTTTTTTTAAATGCATGGGGCGGGACTTCCGGTGACAAATACCGTGATTTGATTGGATGAGGCGGGACTTCCGAGGGGGCGGGGCTTGTGACGTGGCACGTTCTGATTGGGACCTGTCAACAGCCTTGATGGAAAGTGGTCCCTATTTCTCTCTAACATTCTATTATTGGTGGCCATTACCCCATCAAATCTTTCCCAACCTATTTAAAATGGAAAGCTTGCTAGCTTGTTATCACGTCAGCTAAAGTTAACAAAGAAATAAACTCAATTCGGAAACAGCATTGGTTTCAATAAATGTGTTTCTTTCCCTTAAGTAAATGTTGTCTTTCCCTTTATTTTTTTCTCAGAGTGCACCAGAATGCTTCATTTACATGTTAAAATCCCCCAAAAATTCTTCTGGGGGAGGATGCTCCCAGACCCCCTACAGGGGTTGAGTTTACAAACATGTCACCTTTTTCACCTCTTGTGAGTTTGCAGGTCTGATAAATATAAACCCACCACCATGTGCAAATAAATGTACAAATCTAACATTTCACAGTCCATCCCCAAACTCAACCTCATACACCAGGCACTCAATCCGGCACCGCAGCAGTCGCTTCTTCACCGGGGAAAGTCTCCTCAGAGTTTCCACCAGGCTGCAAGTAGTCATCCTCATCTTGGTGACGACCGGAAAGTGAGTTCATCACCTGGGCCTCAAAATCAGAAAGCTCTGAATGTCCTCTCTTGGGCCGAGAAGGTCGGCTCCTCCCATTCAGGGGCTCTGCAGGGACCGTGAAGGACCAGGTATGACAGGGCTGGGGCTCTGCAGGGGCCGTGAAGGACCACGTGTGGGTGTGCAGGGGCACTTAAAAGGCATCACAGGTCCTGATGTGAGCCAGTTGTCCTCAGATGCCATTGGGTGCATTGCAAGGCTGGTGGCTGGGCTGCAGGTGGGAACTTCAGCTGCAGGAGGGCTCGGCTCAGATGCCACGAGACTGTCCGTATCCGAACATGCATCATCTCCCATGTTGGAGCATGTCAGCCTCCTCTGGACGTAGGGCTCCAGGAAATGGAGCAGCGGCATGAACTTCCAGGTCCTTTTCGGCTGTGCTGCCGAACCACTTCGCCTCTCCCTTTCAGCGATCACTGAAAGGTAAAATCACTTTACTTTTCTCATGGGTAGGTAGGTAATGAATAATAGGGACACATAGCATGTAAGTATGATATATTTTAAACTGTTGTGTAAGCTCATATTGTGTGCAAATCAAATGGAACACACAGGGATTGTTGTGCATTTGTTAGCCATGCTGGAGGAGCAAAAACAGTTGCTTTCAATAACTAACCAGGATGCAAGGTTTATCATTACGGTGGCTTTTAAACTGGTGCACAAGGCCAAACTGAGTGACTACATGTGAAACATAACGTTACACTCCATTGTGTTTTGATCATTCATGCTGCTAACATTTGCTAGCCATGCTTAGCACAAGTAGAAATACTAACCAGAAATCCCAACTTGAAGAGCGACACAACGCCAAGCGGCTGCACGGCGATTAATGTCTTTGTACTCCCTCATGGCAGGGTTGTACAGCTCTGGGAAGGTCATCACGGCGGCGATCAGTCTCTCTTCCATCTTCACAGTTGCTCGGTAAATCAATCAATCAGTCAAAGTTTATTTATATAGCACCTTTCAAACGAATCAAATGCAATTCAAAGTGCTTTACAAGCGATTGACAAAACGTAGGAAGTTAAAATGGACATTAGAGACTAATGCACACCAGAACAACCAGATAAGCATAAAAGATAATACAAGCAAATAATAGATAGAATAGAATACTACACAAAATAAATATATAATAATAAAATAGTAAAAATGTTAAAAAATAAAATAGAATGAAATAAATAGTAATATTCAGCAATAAAATGATGATAAAATAGAAATAGACTAAAATAATAAGTAAAATAAGCATAAATAATAAAACCATAGAATTATAAAACACTACATAAAAGCCAAACTAAATAGATAGGTTTTTCATTTACATTTAATATATCAATATTTTCAGCTCCTCTCAGATCCTCTGGAAGGCTGTTCCAGCGGCTCGGAGCGTAATGACTGAAATCAGCATCACCAAATGTTTTTGTTTTGCTTTGTGGAAAAGCTAAAAGAGAAGAACCGGAGGATCTGAGGGGCCTTCCCGGTTCATAAACCACAAGCATTTCTGAGAGGTAGTCTGGTGCCAGATCATGTAGTGCCTTATAAACTAATAAAAGAATTTTAAAATCAATACAAAAAGTAACAGGTAACCAGTGTAAAGACTTTAAAATAGGTGTAATATGTGCTCTCCTTTTGGTCTTAGTCAGAACTCATGCAGCAGAGTTCTGAATTAATTGTAGCTGATTGATTGTATTTTTGGGTAGACCAGAAAGGAGAGCATTACAATAGTCTAACCTGCTAGTTATAAAAGTGTGCATCAGTCTCTCTGTGTTGCTCAGAGAGAGAAAAGGCCTCACTTTTGAAATATTCTTCAAATGAAAAAATGCTGTTTTGGTCACACTTCGCACATGAGCCTTAAAATTACAATCTGTAGTCAAACATTACTCCTAGGTTTCTTGCTTCTTGGCTTGGGTTGAGTCCTAGTGTATTTAGCTTGGAGGCCAGTTTCTCTCTCTGAGCCTTTGAACCAATAATCAGTACTGAGTACTGTTTTATCCTGGTTGAGCTGTAAAAAGTTCTGTGACATCCAGGCCTTTATTATGGAGCCCTGGAGTGGCCATAGAGAAAAAAAATATATATATATATCGAGGCCACGTTTTACTACATCGAGCGCTCGAAATGCTATTGCGTGCGCACGAGATACAATTCATTCCCACGTTTTGATTAATTTGTGCGCACAAGATATAATTTGTTACCACGTTTTGGTTAATTCGTTACTACGTTTTGATTAATTAATTACCACGTTTTGGTTAATTTGTTACCACGTTTTGGTTAATTCGTGCACGTCTTAATCCAAGTATACCCACCATGCGTAAAGACGCACACAACTCATTCAACAACACCAACAGCTATCCCCTAAATACAAAAAAGAGCTATGTGCCAGCTGTTTATATATGTTTTTTTCTTTTTTTCTAAAACATTCAGTAACTCCATTGTCTATGTGTTTGTTCTCCTAATCATGTTCATGCATGAACCGTGGACCTTTACTCTAATATTTGCATTGTTTTTAACTAGCCCTACTATGCCTTCAGGGCAGAAGGTTGGAATAAGCTTTGATTGTCTGGCAAGTTGTCAGAAAATGGACTGAGGTTTTTCAGCAAACTCTTATGTGTGCCACGTTACGCATACAAGTGCCTTACGCGCGCTCCTCCAGGAACAAGCGGTGCCTGTACACCAAATACCAGACGCTCGAGCTGGAGAAGGAGTTCCTGTTAAACATGTACCTCACGCGGGACCGGCGGCATGAGGTGGCGCGCGCGCTTAACCTGACGGAGCGGCAGGTGAAGATCTGGTTCCAGAACCGGTGGATGAAAATGACGAAACAGAGCAAACAGAGAAACAGTGCATAAGACACTTGTATGTGTAATGAGGCACAAAACAGAGTCTGCAGTGGTCATTTCCTCAAAGATGATACAAATAACGAGAAAGAAAAAACAGTGTCTTGAATACTGCAAGCAGCAGAGTAAGAAGGGCTTTAGAAAACTTTCATTTTATTCACAGTATTCAAGACATTGTACCCTTAGATATTTCAATTACTTATAAATTTCATTATCTCCAGCAGTAAGCTACAGTAATACTGTAATGCTGGAAAGCATTTACACAGTAAGCCACAGTTTACACTACTGTAAAGGACAATACCCTGCAATATTTTCACACTAATCA
Source organism: Macquaria ambigua (assembly GCA_008360985.2). NCBI lineage: Eukaryota > Metazoa > Chordata > Actinopteri > Centrarchiformes > Percichthyidae > Macquaria > Macquaria ambigua. Next base: position 8,236 of record VMKM01002409.1, read on the forward strand.
AAAGGAAGGACATTTCATTTGTTCTTCTATTTTTCCTTTGCCATGTGTTTGGCAGTGGTGTCAAGCAGTAGTAAAGTAACCAGTTATTTTGCAATGCTGCTCATCAGGGTGACGTTGTTACAGTAAAATAAGGAGGAAAATACCCGGAGACACATGTTGCATTGATTCAGGGATCTGCATGTTGAGTACTAAGCATTGAAACGTGTGCTGTCTGTATTCTGAGGTTGGAACATGTGATTTTGGGTTTTCCATTAAGGACAGCATTTTGGGTATAAAGATAAAGATTTAGTGAGTCACTTTGGCACACATAGTTATTATTTCCTGGATTTATACCACTCAGTGCTCACTGGAACATGGATAAATTACAGATTGGGCATTAAATAAATGGATAATAATAGATTTGAGAAATAAGAAGTGAGAGAGAGAAATCAGCATGGAAACATGAGGGTAATTTCTCCTTCTCAACGGGAGCCTGTCTCTGCGCCAAACAATATAGTTTCATTGCAAGGCAGGATTGTGTAAAAGGAAGCTAATTGGAGTGCTAATTAAAACTGTTAGTCAGCAGCGGATCTGCCATTAACACCCTTTATTTCATTAGACTGGTTTATGTTCAAGTCTCTCTGCAGATTAGAATATGGTGGTGTACAGATGGAAGATGGCATGTTACATGTTAACTGAGCTGTGATAATGAAAAGGACAAGGTGGGAAGAGTAAGATAGGAATGCATATACAGAATGTTAAGCACATGTACTGACGTCAAATCATCATATTCATAAACCCACTGACAGACTTTCATTGGAATTCGTAATGATCCCGCCCACCAGAAAGACATTCAAATGCACTTAAGCTCACATTTCTGCGCTCACATGGGAAGGCGTTATTGTTTCTGAGTATGCAGCATTTCTGTCCTACACATTAATTTAAGGTGGGGTTAAAAACAAGCAACTCTGATGGGGCAAATGAAGGATGAAAGGATACAGAGGGCTGGGCAGAGCGGACGAGGAGAGAGACTGTCATATCTGCTCACAACGACAGAGCTGAGAGGAAACCAACTGAAAGTGGGATTTATATTCTGCAACATGCCAGAGGTCAAGGTTAAGGAGGAGAATGGGTCCCCTGGGCAGGGGGGTTGGGGGGTTGGAGAATGAGAGCAATAATTTCCATGAGGCTTTTAGGGCGGAAGCTAAGTGCACTTGTGTTGTCAGCTGGAGAGGAAGCTGCAAGAGACATGAGAAGTGATTTTAGGAGACTCAGTGGCAGGACTGTTGGAAGGCAGACAGACACAGTCATTAACCCATTAGCAGCTGAGGGAACTCTGAGTTTCTATTTCCTCTTTTCACATCACAGTGCTAATTGAAAATATAGTGAATTCTCCAAACAGTGCTGTGTGTTTTGCCTTTTTAACGAAACACAGAAAAGGAAAATCATAAGCCAAGCTATTAGTGTTAGCAACATTACAAAAGGTCCTGCATGTTGCATGTTTTTAACAGACAAGATGATTGTGCGTGCACATTAAAGGGTCATTTAATCTAAATTGCAAAAGAAAAATGTACTGTATACATTCACACAGTTTCAGTCTGATTTGGCCAGGTGTGTGGATTAGGTTAGAATAAAGACATACAATTAGATACTATAGGAATCATATTAGAGGAGATGGTGTGGCTTAATTAAATTCTCTAAATGTCTCTATGGGATTCAACCACATAAAGATAGTGTGTAATCTTCTACCATCTTCTACAATATGTTACTATTACCTAAATTCATCCTTTCTTCTCTTCCAGACACAAGAACAACAAGTGTAATGGTTTCTGATGTGTTTTTAATAGTTTCTGGACAACAATGGAGCTCTATGGCACAGAGGAAGAAGATACATAAGGCTTTGATATGCACACGATACTTGTTGTAGATACAGTCACTGTTGGTTTGACCATGGACTTTGTTGACTATAAGGAAAATATTGAATATCACCAGTCTTATCCCTTAAAATAGCAGTTTTGGGGGTTTATATGACAATGTTTTTCTGGCTTTGTGGCTTTCTATAATATCTGCACATGGCAAGTAAGGTTGCAATAGAGTTCTGCAAGGATGACGTATTTTTGTAGGCCAATCTGGACGTTAGCATCGCCCTGGTTCCCTCAACAAAAAGCCAATGGGATTTTTCCATTGGATTTTGGATTATTGCAGAAAATAAGCTCTGTGGCAAACAAAAGTTTATAATACCTACACGTTTTGTTCAGCAAGATAATCTTCACAAATGAACACCACTTTTATGATTTTTGAAGCATAAACGCAGTCACCAGAAGTAAAAAGCTAACGTTAGTCTATAAACGAACTACACCACGGTCGCATTACTTCAACGTCACCACCATTTAGCTTCCAACTTGTAATTTGATTTTGAGTGCTTACCTCTTCTACAAAAGCCTTTGGGAAAGTTTAAGTTAGAACAGTTTGCAAGAGTGCGAATATAAACACAACGAGGCTGTAAAGGCGGACGAGTGAGTAAATGAGTTTCTGTGTTCAGGGTGATGACATTTAATGTCCCTGACAACCTCTGTAGTCTCATGTAGCCACTTGTTAGCAACTGCCTTTTTCAAAATTCACGAGTGGGGTATTTACTTATATCTTTTATGTTGTAGAGCAAAATGTGAAAGTCTCTTAAGCTTGGGTTAACCACAGACCTTATTTTAGGCATCTAACCAAAAACCCATACAAGAAACCCATTGACTTCGAGACGAGGGAACCAGAAGTGCAGAAATGCTGACTCATTTCCGGGTTTTAGGACTCATTCCTGTAGCACTCTATGTGGTTAAGGTTAGGGAAACATCTTAAGTTAAGGTTAAGGTATCAGTAAGGTTATGGAAAGATTGTGGTTAGGGTTTATAAAAAGGAAAATGCTAACTGAAAGTTTGTGACCGAATGCAAAAACTGCATAAAAGTCACACATGCTACATGCCCAACTTCCACACCCTTACTTTCTCTCTTGCTACAGACACACTGCTTATTGCACTAAATGTTGCAGGATCCAGACACAGATACTAACATGATGTCCTCAACATGTAAGGACTTAAATATTCTACAAAAGCATTTGGGTTACACGCAGAGGTTTATTAACAATTTCTGCATCTGCAGATTAGTTTCTAACAACCAGCAGGCTTTGTTTTGACTCAATGATTCCAATCTAATTTCTATTCAGCTCATTTCAGTTCCCTTTCTGTATCCCCTCTCTGTTTGCTTTTTGTCGTCGTTTTTATTTCCTATCAACATAGAGAGCAATGAGCGAACAGACAAACCACTTTACCCACAAAGAACCATATAAAAATCCCAATAAAACAAGGGCCTGGAGTCTAATTTAATGACAGTCCACTTGTGAGAGCGTTGTGGATCTCGTAACATCTCTTTCAAGGGGGTAAATAACACACAGCCTTCACCCCCCGAACCCCCACTCTATCTGGATTCTGTAGTCCCATATTGCTGGTGAATGATGATAATATGTTTAAACACAGTAGGTGCTCCTGACTTGGGATCAATGAGGCATGTAGAGCACAGGTTGTCTCAGTCAAGAGAGAACTGTTAACCAGCAGGCTCTCCTCTGGTTAATCTAGTCATTCCCAGGCACGTTCCCTGCCTCTCGGCCTCAGGGAGTCCTGCCGAGAAAAGGGCCGGACAAACGCCTGGGGCGGTGCACTCTGCTATCGATCAAATGAGAATTTGCCCTCCCGTTTTCAAGGCCAGCGCTGTAACCTTACGCTGCAATATCTCTCAGGGGGTTGTTTCTTTGTTCTGGATGAAGATGTGATGAGTTGCTGAAAGCACAAAGCACAAAGCTTTGATTCAGGTCTCTGTGTCCCCTTCACGCCTCTCTGTTTTTTCCTTAACTCCTTCCCTGCCGCTTCTCTTCTCTCTAGTCCCAGATAAAGCACAAAACAAACAAGGTTTTATTCACCCGAAAAGAAGAAATAATTTACAAAATATGCAACAAACGGACTGGGCCCACAGAAGAGGTCAACTGGACAGAACTGAGCTCTATGATGACTATGAACCTGAGCATAAACTAAATAGAACTGAAGAGACAAAACTGACCTATCAAACTTCTTTGAGTTTCCAGTCGACTGGATGCCTTGTGCCATATTGCTGCCTCTCACAGTTCAGTATTAGATTGCATTGTGGAGGACATCTAGTTCCACAGATGTCAGCTCATGGCAGCGATGAATTGGAGGACAGCTTTTACTATTATTGGTTGGTTCTCAGTGGGACTGAGCAGATTCTTTGGCGCGATGGTCTGTATTCCCTCTTGTGCTAACACTGCATGCAGCCTTATTCTTTCTTCTGTATAGCTGTTGCATACCGTGAGCAGATGTTTTACAGCTTCTGGTTTTGCACACAGTCCATTTTCATGCTTGCCAAATCTTGCCAAGTCCCATGCCAGTCCGCAGTGCCCAGACCTAACGAGCTGAACACAAAGGGGAACATATGTGATGGCTGATGTTGAGCACAAAAGGGAGAAACAAAGACAAACACTAACAACTAAACTACAAATACAACAATATAGCACAATTTAGTCAGTAAAAATACTTTAACAATTAATCAAAACAAAAGTACCAAAAAATAAAATATATTCTAAAGAAATAAACAAAATCTCTGTCTGTTCATTCCAGCAGCATCACTGGTAACTCAAAAGAAACAGAAGTAAGAACAACATAAGGCAAACTTAACTGACGACAAAACTTAAGTGTGTCTGTCCATTTTAAATGTGTGCCCGACAAATATAAACCAATGTACTGCCAAAAATACCAAATAGCATGATAGTAGTATGAGTATGATGTATGAAACCAACAGCTATGTGTCGTCATTTATCTTTTATCTTATTAATGTGCAATGTGAATGTGATGTGCATAAGGTCAAAAGGTAAAGGTAAAATAAATGAAGAGAAAATAAACTCTAAAAGAAGGTGTTTGTGAATGCAGGAGGATAAATCAGTGGTGTAGCTGCCGGTGCAACGTCACAGCTTCAAAAAAAACCACAAAAAAACCATGTTGCTGAGCAGTGGTGGATGGACTAAACAAAAACAGTGCTCAACTAACAGTATTCTTACTTTATAATTATATTGACTCAAGTAGAAGTAAAAATACTCATAACTACTTGAGTAATAGTGAAAAAGTATCTCGTAAAAAACTACTAAGTAGTGAGTAACTTCATTAGATTTAATAGATTTATTACATCAATGTATTATATTCAAACAGGTCCTCAACAGGTAATAATGTAAGCTGAAGCAAATCCAAATGCCTCCATACCAGTTATTTTCCCTGCATGGTTTTCTGTAGTTTTTTAAACTTCCCCGATGACAAGTTGTGTTTGATGTCGTCCATACTTAGCAAGGCTATATATTTAATATTTACCTCCTGTGTGTTGCGTTCATGCGTTGTCATGTAAATAACAAACCCCAGCACTCAACAGGAAGCACCATGTCAAGTATAACGTGACCGAACCCGAACATCATTTCTAAATTTCAGTCCGAACCTGGCCCGTCGGGCTCGAGGGTATCCACCCTCTAATGTCCACATTCAAAAATCAAATTGTAATCCAATAAGTAAAAAATCATCTTACACCATACACCTTCCAAACTATCTTGACAGTAATTGGCTAACTCTTATTCACTTATTTTCAAAACATACTTCTTTTGAAAACAATAACAATATGTATTTCAATGAGTCCTCAACAGGTAATAACAAATGTGAAGTGCAAATATATTGTTGTTTAGGTGCCATATACAGAACAAGATAAATGACAATAAACATGTAAAAAGAACTGTATCACTCACTGAAGGAAAGGTTTAGACGCAGGCATTCAAAAAATAAAACATAATCCACTAAATAAAAAAGATATCTTTACCATACACCATGTGTAACATAAATTAATGCAATTTTGTAACAAGAAAAAATTCACTAGCTTATCAGTAAGAAGCAAAGTAACAACACTGTTTAATCTCTTAACACTTAAAAATAAGCAGGAGGGGCTTGGTCAGTCTGTGTCTCTGTGTCTGTTTGTCTTGTCTGTGTGTGTCTACACAACATTGAGTGTGTCATCGTGTTTGAGGAGGTTAATGTTCATCCTGTCTTGAAGAATGACTCAGTAAGGTGACTGTTGAGCTTCAAAAGTAGTTGGCTCTCCAGATTCTTGAAGTTGTGATCCTTTGGCAATGAAGAGAACACCTGCATGACTAAAACGCTACAGATGCTAGGGGTTTTGTGTTGATTCTGAGTGACAACTTCTTTATTTGAGTCGGACATGCAAACTACATCTCAAGCTCTCCAACCTCTGAGTTTCCTGTCTTTATGGATGCGAAGAGGTCATCCACATCAGAGTGGCTATCATTGAAGGGAGCATCGTCATCCATGCTGATGATGGTGAGGTGACCTTTGATGTAGTCAAGCCCTGTGGAAAAATACATATTAAAAAACAGATAGTTCGGTCCTTGATTATGATTAACTGAGCTGCGTTCGAAGCCATTGTAAAATACTATATAAACATACTGTGACCGCATTACATCAGTATTACTGCGTCAAACTAATTGTTTCAAAATGTCAGATTTTGTTATGAATTTTTGATTTACTGGGAGGGCTAAGCGTGGATGTGGTTGAAAGAGATGGACAGGATAGAGGAGGAAGATAAAAAAAAGGAGGAACTGAAGAGCTGGAAAAGTCAAGAAACGAAGCTGGGGCCATTAAACAGACTGTGGTCCATTCGCTTCCTTGACTCCATGTTACCACGGATTTGTAAAGCAGCCAGCAACAAGACAATCTAGCCTACACCAACCACTACTTGCAAAACACCATGTACAAAAACTCTGTGATGCTGGCCTAGAGGAAAGAGAACGGGGTGACGGGGCATAAATGGGAATCGTCCCTGCAATCTTACTGGCACCCAAACTACAATGAGAGAAGATGCTGGAGCACTATCCTTGCTTGTGGCACCGTGCAATTAAAACACACCTGTTCAGAGTCAAACAGAGTGCCAACGTCATTGAACACTACTTCAACAATTTCACAATTATAGTAATATCCAGATAAATGTTAGTAATCATCCCAATCTTTAACTATGCTTTTCACTGCGTCTGTGTGTTGCTGTGTCAGCATCTGTGTGTTGCTTGGCAACCATTCCGCTAAATGTCGCTGAAGACCTACATTGCTAGGCGGAAAAACAATTACTTGTTAACAATAAATTATTGCATATTTTGTTGCTGTGTGTATGAAACCTTGCTATGTACATGTAGTAACCGTTTTATAAAACTGCCTAACAACACCCCTTAGCTGTTCTTAAATCACTGTAAACCACGGCCTTTTGGGGCTTATTGCTTTATTGTAAGTAGTTTTTGAGTTGACATCGTTCTGTAACTCACTACTGACAATACAAGCCATGAAGTGTAACCTATACATAGATTAGTAGTCTAAATGAGAGCCAAATGATCCCCTCTTTAATTAATAAAGATACATTACTGGCTTTTAAGATGCTCTCCTCTGTGGTCCACCATGTCCTTAGGCAGGAGAATAGTGGCAGCAATAAGCTCTGGGTCCTTCATGACATCCCGCATTCTGGATGCCACGTCATAGAGCCGCAAGGAGTGGTCCACAGACTTTGCAGGATGGTTGCAGCCTCCCCAACTTGTCGTGCAGCTGGTAGAGAGTCAGCTGCAGGAAACCCATGTGGACAGATGATTCCCTTGGGACGATATTCGGGACCATAGTAGCTGGCTTCATCACTGCAGCATGTTCCCCCAAAAAGCCCATTTCAGCTGGATTTAACCTATAAAACACAGTTCATAGGAATACCAGTGATAACAGTAAATTGTAATTGTCACACAAACATATAAAATATCTTTGTAGCCAGCAGAGACAGATTTGAGTTTTTTTGCTTGATTACTCATTAAAAGCACAGTAATGTAAATTAATGTATTTTATATTTATTTAACCACCATCTACAGGCCCAGTCTCGAAAGGATATCGGTTATGAGTTAAATAGCACTTATAATATACTTATAATATACCATTAGAGTTGCAGTAGAGGTACTAATTGTATTGGGTCATGCAACAACCATAATTCAAACATGTTTAGACTACATATTAACAACAGCAAGTGTACATTTTCATAGTATCTAAAGTCATGCGTCTACAAGCCAGCGCAGCAGAGCACCCACAGATATAAAACACTAGATGCAACGTTATGACATAACTCATGGGATAACCGTCTGCCATCTTACCTGGGTATTGTTTACAATCGCCACCTGTGGGCAGCAACTATGGTTGTCGGCTGTGCAGCACCTAATTGCTTTAATCAAAGGACCAAAGAGACCAGGGAGGCTGGCATCACTCCACTCGTCTCAATTGTGATACTAGTACTACGTTAGTACACTTCCATGTAGTACACTGTGTACACTATGTACTTACTTGCGTAGTGCATGAATTTCGACAGTAAGTGCACACGGGCTTGTTTGCTCACTTTAATTTTATTTCATAAAAATTAATAAAAATGAACATGCTTTTACTTTTAGTGCGGTGTTCACCGTAACAATCGCAACCTCACTGCCATTTTCATAGGTTGGTGGTCCTCCCCTTCCACTACATAGCCAAGATGGTGACCATTGAGGGTGAGAAGTGTGCAGCGTTCCACACTCAACTTTTTGACCGTTATGAGTACATTATCCTGATACTCATAGTGCACTGCATTTTGCCATAATTGTCAGTGTGAACGCACTTATGCACTTAAAATAGCAAGTGTAAGTATGGAAGAACGCTAATTGAGACACAGCTATTGTTTTAATGTTAGCTATGCTAACGTTATAACAAAGTTATTAATTTTACCCTAATATTTGACCACTAAGCAGATGATTCCATGCCAATCAAGTGTAAAGTTAACATACAACATGTTAACAACAAGGAGAAGAGCTCGTCTTCAAATCCCATTTCATAATATCTCAAGACAAATCCAGCAAGCCAGCTACGTTACAATCTACACAATAAGTGAAGCTTGAAGCAAATCAACAGTAACGTTAGCCACGTCCTTGACAGCAACACGGAAAACTAACCAACCACACAATCAGCCAACATATTGTTATTCGAGGCAGAGGGGTCGCACAAAATTAGTCGCCTTGAATCCTGCAATCAGTCATCATATATTAACATCACTTGTTGTCACCTTACCTCATGCCTTTACATGATTTTCCTTTCAGTAAAGCAAATAAAAAAGAATCCATGTCTTGATCAGGTAAAGTAATCCAGTCGGAGAAAGGAGATTTGTACTTTTTGCAATTTTGCAAAATTCCCGCGATTTCTCAGCACTATCATCATATATTTAATGTCCAGAAGGTTACCTTGCTATGAGAATGAAAGACAATTGCGATGAGTCCACCAGTTCTGCTGAAGGCATCTCTGCACAAAGTAAGCCTTTCCAAACAAAACTTGCTTTATCAACAAAAATAACTCCTCATTTACAGTTAACAAGGCTCTCCAATCTCTCCTCTTATCATCAAAACAAACCCTGTGTGTGTGTATGCACGTATAGAGAAATATATCTTTTCCTTATGTACAATTTATGACATTAATAAATATATTAATATATTACAGTAGGTGTGTTTCTCTCGTGTTTCTGATTGTAATTGCCTGCCAATATAGGCCATAATACTGAATCTATTTAGGATTTCTACATAAAAGATATTGCTTAATGTAATATATTAGTCATTCAGAATACCAAAGACAGTTTTTACATATTAAGTTCAGGCAAAATTAAAAAGATAAAATAATTGTCTGCAATATAAATGCACAATTATGAGATTATCTTAATGATTGAAAGCCTGATTTGTTCTCTTGGAGCTATAATATGAAAAATTCTACCAGAATCTTTATTTTTTAGGATTATAAAGACAACATAAGCCTCTTTCACCATAGGTTCCAATTACAGCAAGTTTAAAACTGAACCCAGGTAAGATGGCTGCCATATGGTTCCATCCCTGAATGGCAAGTCATTATGACACATCATATCTACTGTTTTATATCTATGAGAGCACCTTGCTAAAGAGGTGTGGTCTATCCAGTGACACGTGACTCCCAAGTAACTGCATTTTCTGGCAGTCCAGCAATCAGTGGTTGTAGCGACATGGCTCACAGAACTCAACTTCTTTATAATCAAGCTCTGTTTGGTTTTGGCAGCTTCTTGTATTTTCAAGACCACTGTTTTTCTTGACATTATTGTGCAGTGAGGTTGTAATGTTTGTACCATGCTCCTGAAGGTAATTAGACCACAGACAATGGCTGGCTGCCTTCACATATAAAGTTAAGCAAGCCTTGTCAAAGGTTGCCTGCCTTACCTGTGGGACAGACATGGGAAAGGTACTGATTTTTGCATTCTTAAGGTGAGGTTCATCAGAAACGTGTCATAAATAAATGTAGCGGTCAGCAATGTGAATTCCGTTGCATGTGACAGATTCTCAACCATGAAGCGTATGCTGCTAGGTTAAGAGATGGGTTTGGATTACCTCCAGTAGAAAGGTAGGCTAACTCACCCAATATTAGCTAGCTAGCATTGTCATCATGAGTAGCCTACTTACCGTCACGTTTTCTCAGATTCGATGTGGAATTCTTGAAGGTCGAGATGTCTATTGTTTTGGGCTGACAAAGTAGGCAGTGCATAATATGACTGTTATTCTCTGTCATTTGAAAGGCAAACAGGGTCTGGATGTTGGGCCAGGGATGTGCATGTGTCTGGAGAGAGGCGTTTCATCTTCTGCCATGATCTGTAGTGAACTGTAGTGTAGTCAACTGAAGGGGGTTCTGGAGGGGGTAGGGCCACACCTCTGTTCTATCTGCGGTGCTATGATTGGCTAGTATGCTGTTTTATCTCTGTTGGACAATCGCTGTCTTGCATGTGAGCTCAGCTAAATATAAAAATTATTTATAGCTATAGTAAAAGTAGCGAAAAGTGTGTAGCACGATGTAACAGAGTAGAAGTACATATATTTTACTGCAAATATACTCGAGTAAGAGTAAAAAGTATTCTGCAAAACAACTACTCTTAAAAATACAATAAATTAAAAAAATTACCCAAGTACATTTAACGGAGTAAATGTAACATGTTACTACCCACCACTGCTGCTGAGGTAAGTAGAGACACACGAGTGAGTCTTGTTAAAGACTCTTCTACTTCGCCATACAATAATTGTATTAAAAAAGATGAAAAACAACTTCCATGAATAGAAAAAGTACCAAACCAAAAGTTACATTTCTTAATTATATTCCTATAGAAATGGAGGCAAAACCTGGAGCCCACAGAGCTCATGAGTCTTATTATATGTCATAAATGATTACTTTCATATGTTTAAAAAGCTAATTGTAGACACTGGTTGAGAAATGGCATTTGGATTTCTTAAAGAGGGTGTAAAGTTAGTACAATGAGTTGGGAAATGTAGGCCACTCATTAAGTTACTTTCGTAACTCTAGTTCATTTGTCTATTAAATAGATCAGCAGGGATCAACCTGAACTCACTTAGATATGGATGAGAGGTGGACATGTCAGTAGCTGTTCATTATATTCATGATTTAGTTTTAATTTCTTTTCTTTATTACCTCAGTAATGTAGTGGGGATTGTTCAGGTTGCTAGATCCATATATCACCAAGTTGAGCTGAAGTTTAGATAGACGTAGACATGCAGACAGTATAATGCTATTTCTAGACATGTAAACACCTGAACAGTACAACTGTCACATACATGTAATCCATGTATTTCACCACTGTATCTCTGTAGCTCTCTAGCGCCCAGGTCAGACAATTGGTCAGAGAGTGGAAACAGGTCCCATTTAATAACTGATTCCCCAAAAAAAACAATGAAGCAGCCATTGTTGTTTATGGACTCGGCCCATTGCCATATGGCACTTGGCACTACATGGCGACGTCACTGCAGGACCTCAATACCAGACATGTGCTCAATGACCATATGTGGCAACCTACACTGTAGCTGGAGAGGCAGCACAGTACGGGCGGATGGATAAACTGTTGTTAGTGATGAGTTTCTTCCCTCTGGTCACCACCTTCTCTGATCTATGGTTTCAGTAACACTTAAAACTTGTGTATTTTCCTCCTCTGCTCTGCTAGAGCTCCCATTTTTGGCAGTCCAAAGCAGCATCTGTAGGGGGGAGTATAAGATAGTGGATTAAGCCTCTTACACTACATCTGCACATATGCAGCAGTGTTATAGGCATATGTTGAAACATCGCCCTACATACAGTAGTCTGTCAAGCGTAGATTTGCAGGTCTGAGTCAGATGCGGGGGTGATGAAGTGCCAGATGCTCAGGTTTTAGTAGCCCCCTGGGCAGCAATGACTGAGCTTCACCTCCAAGCTTCATATAACAACAAAGTGGCCATTTTACAGCCCCTTCCTGCCTGCTTTATTTGCTGTCCAGGGAAATAAACAGGATTCCAGCGAGATAGTCAGCTCTCAGTGACACTGTTACATGGACTGAGGCTGACAAATGCTAGCTCAATTTCATTACAGCTAATAATTTCATCAGCCTCATACAAGCATGGCAACAGGTAACTGTGGTCACAAGTAATCCCTGAGAAACTGAACCAAGCAGAGATGAGACAAAAAGAGAGATGCTGGTGGCTCATATTGCAAGTGTTTACCTCTGATTCATCCAACCACCTACATCAGAAACATTTAGCTGTAGGCTATAAGGGCTGATGGTGTTTGATTAAACAGACTATTGTCAATGCTGTGGTTTAATGGCTGCTGTGTGCTTCGTGTGAGGATTCCATAAACTGAAGGACAAACCAAGTGAAACTTGAAGTTCCAAAAGCAAAAGTTCAAGTGAGAGCACTCACCCATGGAAAGTCTACATAGACGCTCCAGGGGATGTGTGTAAGTGTTATTTCAGATTTTGAAAGATGGGTAAATGGTCTTTACCCAGGGACGCTGGAAGTCATTCAGAGTTGGGGGCACTGAGAGAAAATCTATATCATGACGTCATATTAAATGCTGCGCAACTTTCATGGTTTTTGTATTAATTTAACTGGCCAACAGCATTTTACACCAGCTTTAGAACGTTTTACACTACAACAGACAGCAAACCAACATACTGTATGTCAGCATATTATTAACTGAGCTACAGCCACACCATACGGGTAGCAATAGAACAAGGCACCTGAACTGTATAACACACACACACACACACACACAGCAATCTATAACAATAATAACAGAATTAATTGAAGACCGCACTCCAAAACTCCACACTACAGAGACGTTCTCTTGCTCTTGTTCGAAGCATGTCGCACTACCGGATCTGACAGCAACAAGAAATAACGGAGAACACAGATTCTTTTTTGAGACATGGTGAAGCGCAGTAATGATACCTAATCCACCATTACCGGTCACTAATATCCATGATTTTTTGCGCCAAACTACGTGCTCTGAGTCTGTGCATCAGATACACAGAAAATACATTGAGTGTTCTCAAATGAAATCAAATATCAAAACTTATTTGCCTTGCAGTCACAGTCCCCCGCCAGTAGTACTTCCAGCGTCCCTGTCTTTACCCTACACTCCCGATCATTGCCAAACTCTGAAGGCAAAGCAGAAGCAGGTTAAAGACACAATGAAATGGACACTCATTTCTAGGAACACTGTGAATCTCGGTGACCTCACCGTGCACTAGAAGGTATGAACATACAATCGAACAAATGTTTAAGTAATCCTAGCTTTCTGCCCATCCCATCAAATCAAATAGCTTTTCTCTCCTTAACTGATATTCAACTGGTTAACAGATTAGACTCTTTCCTCATTGTATGTGTATGTATGTCTCACCAAACAACCTGTTTAAATAGGAATAACATATTTAAAAAGGTACCCTTTGCAGTTTTTGACCACTGGTAACACTATGGAGTAATGTTATGACGGGGTCCCTAATTTGTTTGTATCATGCATGTAATTGGAAAAACAATTGACTAATCAGAGCTTTATAAACAGATCAGGGTTGAAGGCACAAGTAAACAAGCCACTGCCTTTACCCTGCCCAATACCTGAATACCCTGATGCTTGAAAGGATTTACATTTTAAACAGCTTTTGCTAACAAATATGCTCAGGAGATCCTGTAGGACCTGTTACATGTCTATCCAGAGTGGCTGACGTGCTCAGGTGAATGTATTGTCTCATTTCCGGTTGCCGGTGTTTCTGTGTTAGTGGTTGCAAATTTCGCTGCTCCAGCTAAACCCAGCTAATTTTGATATTTTCTTTACTATAGCGGCTATTACCCGCTATACATTTAAGGATACACTAGTTCTGTTTAAGCACTCATATCTCTCTCCTGTTAGCGACTTTTCGCTAATTCCACAGTTGTTTACACGCTAATTAGTTGCTTGCTACTTTAGCTAAGTTAGCGATGGCTTCTCCCTCTCCTTCTCCTGCTCTCTCTTGCTCGGTGTGTCATATGTTTAGTTACTCCTCTGCCTCCTTTAGCGATAATGGTACGTGTAACAAATGTAGTTTATTCACTGCGTTGGAGGCGAGGCTCAGTGAGTTAGAGTCGCGGCTCCGCACCATGGAGAGTCAGCCGTAGCTAGCCAGCCCCTAGCCGGTGCGAGCCGACCAAAGGTAGCTTCTGCTAGCCGTCTCCCGGCAACTCCCGAGCAGCCGGGAAGCCAGGGAGGCTGGGTGACTGTCCGAAAGAAGCATAGCCCTAAACCAAAGCCCAAACAGAAGAGTTACACATAAAAACCTAATAAAAACTAAAACCACCACTGCAACAGTACAACAAAATAGGAGAATTAAATGTGTACTCTTAAACATTAGATCTCTCTCATCTAAAGCTGTTCTAGTGAACGATCTAATATCAGATCATAATATTGATTTATTCTGTCTTACTGAAACCTGGCTGTGTCAGGATGAATATGTTAGCCTAAATTAATCCACTCCCCCCAGTCACATTAATACTCACATTCCTCGAGGCACAGGCCGAGGAGGTGGAGTTGCAGCCATCTTCGACTCAAGCCTATTAATCAAACCTAAACCTAAACTAAATTATAACTCGTTCGAAAGCCTTGTTCTTAGTCTTTCACACCCAACCTGGAAAACACTACAGCCAATTCTATTTGTTAAAGTGTACTGAGCTCCTGGACCGATTCTGAATTTTTATCTAAATTCTCCGAGTTCTCATCAGGTTTAGTCCTTAAAACAGATAAAATAATTATTGTAGTTTAATATTCATGTAGATGTAGGAAATGATAGCCTTAGTGCTGCGTTTATCTCATTATTAGACTCAATTGGCTTCTGTCAGAGTGTACATAAACCCACTCACTGTTTTAACCACACCCTCGACCTTGTACTTGTCTATGGCATAGAAATTGAACATCTAATAGTCTTTCCACAGAATCCTTTTTTATCAGACCATTATTTAATAACTTTTGAATTCCTATTACTGGACTACACGCCATTAGGCAAACATTCCTACACTAGATGTCTATCTGATGGTACTTGTTGACATGTTATAAAGGTATGCTTTTAAACTGAAATGTTAGAGCGGAAATAAAATGAGAGAATCTTTTTCCGGTTCAAGAGAAAACCGCACAGAAGATGAGTGAGTGTGTTGTTTTTCCTCCATTAAGTATATATATATTTAAGTCCGGCTTTTCCTGCCCTTTGAGATGATGGAACCAACAGTACTGTTGCTAAATTTAAGGAAGTGATACCATCGGCATTTAATTCAGTTCCATGTCTCAATGTAACAGATGACTCCTATGCTAACTTTAGTCCCTCCCAAATTGATCATCTTGTTGATAGTGCTGCAGGCTCACTATGAATAACACTCGACTCTATCGCCCCTCTAAAAAAGAAGATAATAAAACAGAGGAGGTTAGCTCCATGGTATAACCTGCAAACCTGCAAACTAAAACAAACATCGCGAAAACTTGAAAGGAAATGGCGTTCCACCAATCTGGAAGAATCACGTTTAGCCTGGCAAGATAGTCTTAAAATTTATAGGAAGGCCCTCTGTAACGCTAGAGCAGCCTACTACTCATCATTAATAGAGGAAAATAAGAACAACCCCAGGTTTCTGTTCAGCACTGTAGCCAGGCTGACAGAGAGTCACAGCTCTGTTGAGCCATGTATTCCTATAGACCTCAGTAGTAACGACTTCATGAGCTTCTTTAATGATAAAATTCTAACTATTAGAGACAAAATTCAGCACCTCCTGCCCTCAGTTGGTACTGACTTATCTTCAAACACAGGAACCTTAGAAACCTGATATACATTTAAACTGCTTTTCTCCCATCAGCCTTAATCAACTAACTTCAATGATTTCTTCATCTAAGCCATCAACGTGTCTCTTAGACCCTGTCCCAACTAGGCTGCTTAAAGAAGTTTTACCCTTAGTTAGCATTTCTTTACTAGATATGATCAATCTGTCCTTATTAAAAGGCTATGTGCCACAGTCCTTTAAAGTAGCTGTAATTAAACCTCTTCTTAAAAAGCCCACTCTTGATCCAGGGGTTCTGTCAAATTATAGACCTATATCTAACCCTCCTTTTCTCTCTAAGATCCTTGAGAAAGCAGTCGCCAATCAGTTGTGTGACTTTCTACACAACAACAAGCTGTTTGAGGATTTTCAGTCAGGATTTAGAGTGCATCATAGCACAGAGACAGCACTGGTGAAAGTTACTAATGACCTTCTAATTGCATCTGACAAAGGACTTGTCTCTGTACTTGTCTTACTAGATCTTAGTGCCGCATTTGATACCATTGACCATCACATTCTATTACAGAGACTAGAACATTTAATTGGCATTAAAGGCACCGCACTAAGCTGGTTTAAATCCTATTTATCAGATCGATATCAGTTTGTACATGTTAATGATGAATCCTCTATGCACACCAAAGTTAGTCACGGAGTTCCACAAGGTTCTGTGCTTGGACCAATTCTGTTTACCTTGTATATGCTTCCTTTGGGCAATATTATTAGGAAGCACTCCATAAATTTTCATTGTTATGCAGATGATACCCAATTATATTTATCGATCAAGCCAGATGAAACTAATCAATTAGCTAAACTTCAAGCATGCCTGAAGGACATAAAAACCTGGATGACCTGCAATTTTCTGATGTTAAACTCAGACAAAACTGAAGTTATTGTACTTGGCCCCGAACACCTCCGAAACACATTATGTAAAGATATAATTTCTCTAGATGGCATTGCCCTGGCCTCCAGCGACACCGTAAGGAATCTTGGAGTTATCTTTGATCAGGATTTGTCCTTTAACTCCCACATAAAACAAACTTCAAGAACTGCCTTTTTTCACTTACGTGACATTGCAAAAATCAGGCACATCCTGTCTCAAACAGATGCAGAAAAACTAGTCCATGCATTTGTTACGTCTAGGCTGGATTATTGCAACTCTCTATTATCAGGCTGCCCCAATAAGTCCCTTAAGACTCTCCAGCTGATCCAGAATGCTGCGGCACGTTTACTGACAAGAACCAGGAAAAGAGATCATATCTCCCCAATATTAGCTTCTCTACACTGGCTCCCTGTAAAATCCAGAATAGAATTTATAATCCTTCTCCTCACCTTCAAAGCCCTAAATGGTCAGGCACCATCATATCTTAAAGAGCTCATAGTACCCTATTACCCCACTAGAGCACTGCACTCCCAGAATGCAGGGTTCCTTGTGGTTCCCTAGAGATAGAATGGGCCTTCGAAGTTATCCAAGCTCCCTCTCACGTGAACCAGCTTCCAGTTTGTGTACGGGAGGCAGACATCCTCCTCACATTTAAGAGTAGGCTTAAGACTTTCCTCTTTGATAAAGCTTATAGTAGGGCTGACTCAGGTGACCCCTGAGCCACCCCTTAGTTATGCTGATATAGGCCTAGACTGCCAGGGGACTTCCTATGATGCACTGAGCTCCTCTCTCCTCCTCTTCCTCTCCATCTGTACGCCCTCATATCCCATCAATGCTTGTTACTAATTCAACTTCTTCCCGTAGTTGTGTGCTTTCTCTCTCTCTCTCTCTCCTTCTGTTGCTTTCTGCAGGTGTTTCTGCCTCCGGAGCTGTAGAGTCTGGATCTATGGTTGCAGCCACCTGCTGCCCCTGTGTTCCTGCTCTACACCCACTGCTGCTATTACTGTTATTGCTCTTATTATTAGTATTGCTGTTATAATGTTGCTCTTAGTATTATTTCTGTTGGTGTTATCATCAGTACCATTACCACAACCATTGCTTTACATCTCTGTGTGGAGCTGTGTTGTGCTGCTGTATGTTCTCTTTCCTCCTGCTCTCTCTCTCCCGCTCCCCCCTCCCCCTTCAACCCAACCGGTCGAGGCAGATGACCGCCCACCCAGAGCTGGTTCTGGTTCTGCTCGAGGTTTCTACCTGTTAAAGGGAGTTTTTCCTTGCCACTGTCGCCTAGTGCTGCTCATGGTGGGAACTGTTGGGTCTCTGTAAATATAAAGAGTCGGTCTAGACTTGCTCTACTCGAAAAAGTGCCCTGAGATAACTTTGTTATGATATGGCGCTATATAAATAAAACTGAATTGAAACTGAATTGAATTGAAAGGTGAGATTTTTTGTATGACTGCATAATTTCAACATATTTCAAATCCAAAAAGAGACAAACTTAAATGTCTTCAAAATTATGTTTACTTTAGTTTCTAGCTTGTTAAACATGTTTGAAAAATTGCAAGCTAGCTAGTTTGTTCGTAAACTAATAAGTTAGATGGATGGGGGGTTCCCCGGTGGCCCAGGTGGTTTAAGGCGTTCATCATGAGCTGCAAGCCCCCCAGTTTGAGTCTAGCAGTGAACCTTTGTACTGGTTACTCACCACTAAAGGCATAAAATACCCCAAAATATCTTCAAAAGTCAGCACGGTCAAGATGGTTTCCAGTTGGTCAATGGCACAAATTTGAGAGTTCATCAAAGCTGAACTTAAAAAACACCACGGAATGATTTTGTTCCAACTTTTCATGGCCATAAAATGCTGGTATGACCAGGACTGAACAGCAGGTACCTTGATCTGCAAACCTCAAACTAAATGTCCCCATAGGTTAGGCCTGACTGACCTGTGTTCCCAGAGCCTGGATGTCGTGTTCGAAGGTAGTGTGCATCCTCTGCAGCATCTCCACCGTGTTCTGGTCGCGGCCGACCTCCTCCGGCAGCTTCTTCTGTTTGTCCAGGATGCGTCCCAGGATCTCCTTTGCATCGTGATAGAACTTGTGGAGCTCAAAGGAGGCGGCGAGGATCTGCGTCCGGGTGTCAATGAGCTCCAGCAGGTCAGCCCAGGCCTCGTTCAGCCCGTCCTTCCACTCCGCCACCGTTGCTGCGTCGCCATGACCGGTGTTGATCAGCTCGTCCGCCAGACGGTTGACGCCGTCCACGCGCTCCTGACCGATGTTCCCGGTGTCCCGAGCGAACTCCCGGAAACGCTCCTGCAACATCTGAGCATGGAGCACACAGGTCAGAGGTCAGGTAGTAGTAGCAAATATAATAATACAGTCAGTTGTAGTAATCATAGCAGCCATAACCATCATGGCAGTAACAACCAAAAAAGTAGCACTAACTGAGGTATATTACGAGTAGTGGAGATCATAATAATAAGTAGAAATACTGCTACTATTATTAGTCATAGTAGTATTCACATTAAATAGTACCACATATGGTGAAAAGGATTTACACTCCTGTCTGAAATACTGTATTTGTAGTAGTAGTAGTCGCAGTATCAGCAGCAGTAGTAGTACTTAAACTCTTACTTGAGTTTTGGCTCAGTAAGAAATATTAGAAGTACTACAAGAAATGTAGCAGTAGTAGCAGTAATGGAATGAGTAGTAGTGGTAGAAGTTGTGTTACTGCTAGTACTAGAAGAAACATGAGTACCAGTAGTGGCTGTAATAATGTCAGCTGTACTTGATGTACTTGTAGTCTTGGCTCAGTTGGTAACACTAGTGGCAGCAGTAGTGGTAGTACTACTGGTGGTAGTAGTAGTATCAGTGGCAGTGCGTAACAATGTGTTGGTAGTCCTGGCCTCTCTCTCAGTTAGTAGTGGACTCAGTATTACAGTATCAGTAGTAGTTTACTAAACCACTTCTCAGTCAGTCAGTAATATTAGCAGTACCAGTAATAGTACTAGCAGTAACGTACAGTAACATGCTCGTAGTCCTGTCCCAGCTCATGTGACCCGGCCACCACCTCCCGCTCGGCGATCCACTGCTCGAGGTCATCAACCTCTCGGTTCAGCTGGAAGAGGCGGAGCCTCTCGTCCAGTTTGCCCCGCCTCTCCTCTGATAGGTCCTTCAGGCCGGCGTACAGCTTATCCACCTGAGACTGACGCATGCTGATACGCTCACTGACACACACACACACACACACACACACACAGAAATACTCCTGTTACTATGGCAACCACAGAAGCAGTACATTTCTAGGGTTCACTGCTCCATAGTGGCCCTTTGAGTGATGAATGGAACTGTAGGATTTTCACTGTGTGTCTTAAGTGCACTAATACAAACTTCCTCTCAGGTACCTCTCGGGGTGTCCATCAGCCACCAGTCCTCTGCTGGTCTTGGACAGCTGGTGGACGGTCTCAGCATAGTCCTCCACCGCCTGCTCCACGATCTGATGCTTCTTCTGCATGGTGACGGCACTCAGCTCATCCTGATCAAAACACACAGAAATAACCTTTACTGTTACAACACGGCTCCAACATTGTACACACTTATATCAATTTAGAAAATATTGCATTGTCATATTAAGCTTTATTATTATGGTACTCTAGAAAAATAGAAATGTTGTGTAAATTGCTGTATATGGACTGTTAAAGATTACAGCCCAGAGTAGTGTCTGCAGGCTGTCTCTCAGGCTGCAGGTGCAACCTTGGCCTATCAGAGGGTCGGGCTGTAGTACAAGAAGGGGCCTCAAGATCAGGTAATAATGCAGGTGATGCCTGAAGGTCCCTCTCATCTCACTTTAAATGTGCTTCAGTGGTTCATACAGCTTTTAATGTGAAAAAAAAGTGTCCCCCTACCTTGGCCTTCTCCTCTGACATCATGTATAGCTCCTGCTCGCTCATCCAAGCCTCGGCCTCAGCGGCATCAAAGTAGTACTGCTGGGCTTTGTGCGCCTCCTCCAGCCGGCTGTGACGCCGCTCCGCCTCCTCCATCAGCTGCCTCCACAGCTCCTGCAGGTCGGCTAGACGCTGACGGATAACATCTTCATTGGAGGACTCGTCCTTCAGGAGGCTCTCAGTGCGCTCCAGGATGTCGTCGATTCGAGGCTGATGACCCTGGATCTCCTTCTGCAGAGTCTGAGGAGGAAGAGCTCACATTAATAGGATGATTTCTCCACTTTACCTTGATTATTGATTGGTCCTGTTGACTGACATGAATCAGCAGACCGCACAAATAAGTTGAAAATCAACATCAAATGATTATTTAAAATGCAGATGTGGGCACAGGACAAGCGACACACTGATTTTGTTTCTGTATGAGGGGTGGAGCTCAGTTTGGTCATGCTCATGTCAATCCAAAGCTCCACCCGTAAGGGATTCACTCATTAGAAAAACAAGCACTCCTTGCTCTGAACCATCCTGAGGAAAAGAAAACTCTCTGACCGCTCATATCCACCTTCACCACACAGGCCGACATGCAGAGTCCATTTTAGGACCCTCAGGACTAACACGCCCAGATATCTGAGACCTGATACTTTATTTTCTGGTACCTGAGGTCTGACATCTGATACCCTTTGGTCTGATGCAGTTTGGTTGATGATGTTGATGATATCACATGAGTGGTATTCGGTTGGTATCAGCAGGTATTTTGCTGGGGTTTGAAACAGAATGGTTCTCTCACCTGGTTCTTCTTGATGAGCAGCTGGACGGTCTGCAGGTTGTTTCCGTGGTCGGTGGACGTGGCCACAGGCATCCTCTCCTGAACCCACAGCTGGAAGACAAAACACCGAAAACACACTGAGAAACACTTAGCGTCTGAGCAGCCGCTGACTGCTGTTAACAACACAGTTCTCCTGGTGGTGGCGCTATAGACCCTCCTGCTGGTTCATGTTTGTCTCTGAAGCCTCCATGACTGCAGTGTCCGAGTTAAATACATTTACAGTGAAGCAGAGACGTTTGTGTCTGATGTCACTGTCAGCTCCTGATTTACATCGTCAAACTCATCAATCATTTCATCTAAAACACATGACGCTGTAACCGTGGAAACAGTCATTCAGAGATAACAGAGACCAGTGGGGTGGTGGCTCACCATCGGCCCCGTGGGGCAGACTGTTCTGTCTTTAGTGGCCCCTGGTCGGCCCTCTGCCGGCATGCCGCTCAGAAAGTAAACATCAGGATTTAATGGAGATTTATAAATAAAATACATTTTCATTTACTGTCAGGCTCAGTGTTACGTACAATCTCGTCCTCGACGTCTCGGTTGAACTGGTGAACTTCTCTGGACGCCACCAGGAAGTTCCTGCGGCGTCGCAGTGGCTCCAGCAGGTCCTGGAACTTCCTCTCCACCAGCTGCCTCCGTCCGTCCACCTCATCAGTGTCTTTCACCTCCTGGCCCAGAGCCTTCACCTGGCTCTGCAGCTCCACCACCTCCCGCTGACGCACCTCCACCTGGTTCTCCAGCATCTGCAGGGGGATATGAGTCAGACTCATACTACTACAGCTACTAATACTACTGCTCATACCAGTACTGATACTACTACAACTAATGGTACTACTACTGCAATAGCAGGGGGGCGTAGTCAGACTGAGGCTGACACCACAGCTAGTAATACTACTGTTTATACTAGTACTGACACTATTACAACCAACTACTACTGTCACTGACTACTGCTGTAATATTGCAACTGGTAATACTACTACAGCTGATAGTACTACTACTACTCTTTCTGATAATAGTGCTAATACTACAACAAATACTACTACTATTACTGGTAAAGCTACATTTAATGCTACTAGTAATCAGTGGTGAAAGAAGTGCTTGGATCCTGTAACCTGTAGTATTAAGAGTGTAAAAATACTCCATCACAGTAAAAGTCCTGATTTCAAAATTTGACTTGAGTAAAGAAGTATCATCAGTAAAAGTACTCATTGTGCAGAATGTTTATTATTACATCCTGCATTATTGTAACAATTATCAATGAGACATTAAAAGTAGTTACATTAAGTGTTACATAAAGTAGTTACATTAAGTGTTGTACTTTTGAAGTTTATTTTATATTTTAAAATCTGATAAAGTAACCAGTAACGGCAGCTGTCAGATAAATGTAGTACAGTAGAGGTATAAAGTAGCGTAAATGGAAATACTCTACTAAGTACAAGTAAGTAAGTTACTCTCCATCACTTCTTTCACTACTGCAGTAATACTGTCATTGTACCTGTTGTTTTTTGAGCAGGATGTTGACGGATGTCAGGTCTTTGCCGTAGTCGTCAGACTGGATCTGACTCTCGAGGCCTCCCATCCACTTGTCGAGGTCTGCGCAGCTCTGAGTGAACAGCTCGGCCTTGTTGGCGTCGAACAGACACTGAGCTTTAGTCTGTGTGGTGGACTCTAACTCCTCCCACATTGTGTGGAGCGCCGACAGCTTCTCCTTCACCACCGCCTCCGTCTCCGGCTTCTCCGACACCAGCAGCATGCCGTCCTACAGTCCCATAAACCGGGAAAAACTCAGGTCAGGTTAAAGGTCACTGGAAGTAAACAGTAAAGAGCTGTTCTGGTGACGTTCTTCATCCTCATTGTCTATTGTTCCTCTCCAACAGATCATAACCATCTGTGTTCTACCCTCATTCGAACGGAACCCAGGAGGTGTCATGGAGCAAAAAACCTCATTTGTGATTCCAGTCATTCACTTCCCTTTAAGGTGAGTTACTTCATGTTCATTTCACTTTGTTAAACTTTTAAAGGGATTTTATGCTTTAAATGAAAGGATTCCCTAGTGGTAATCTATGACTTCTGTCATTGACTAAAATGATCACAGAGATGATCTACTACTCTGCACTGTCCATGCAGAGTACAGTTGCACATCTGCAACAGAAGGTCCTGATCTATTAGTAGCAGTGTTCAGACCCTCCATACCTTCTGGATCTTGTCCAGCCACTCTTTGTTGGACTGCAGTTCAGCCATGAAGGCTTGGTGCTTCAGCCACTTGCTGTGCAAGTTCCTGGCCTCGTCGTAGGTCATGTCCTGAGCTGTGAGCATCTTCTCATTGATCCACAGGGACAGCTGCACACACACACAAACACAAAATGTAAAGTTTGTCAGGGTGTCACTGGACCAAAGTGTTGGACTGATGGATGACCCCACCCCCCCATCTTTACTCCATCTTTACTCCCCGTCTCAAGTGGAGCAAAAATGAGACTTTATGTGTCATCTCTAAAGGAAATCAACTGTCAAGTTACTTTGGAGCGAATCAAACCAGATTCTTGACACCAGACTGAAATCTGCCTTTAATTTTGAATTTCTTTCTAAAGTGTTGATGTTTGAAGTGTCTGAGGAGAGACTGACCTCCTGGCAGTCCTGCAAGAACTTCTGCAGGTCTCTGTTGTCCTTCAATCTCATCAGCAACTCCACTGCAGCCTCCCTGTTCTTCTTATGCCTGAAACAGAAGACGAGGTTAGATCAAGATGCCGTCACATAAAGAATACTCCATTCTGATTGGCTGGAGAGTTTATTATTTGTTCATAAATAACTAGGCAACAGATTCTGCTACCGGAAGGAACAGTAACACTGACGACACAAAGTTTACATTTGAAAAACTACAGACACAAAATATAAAGTAACACTAGACTGTAAAGTCTGTATTTGCTGGTAACTCACTATGATACAATGTACTATACTATGCTATAATATAATATAATATAATATAATATAATAATCCACTCTGACCAGTGCGGTTATGAAAAGTAATGCACAGCGGTAACGTACAATAACAACGTTTTTACAGTCGGAGGAACTTATTACCTTCAGAGGTTTAACAAAGCTGAGGTTCTGAAGTTCATTCTTGACAATTTCACCACAAGGTCCATTTAGTAGCTGTTCTGCAGCTTTCGAACATACATGATCTTCATCGCCTAGTTTGCCCCATTTCTCAACTGCTGTTTCCAAAGTCAAGAACTTTAACCTCAGTTTTTGACCCAACATGATGACTTGGTGAACTGATGAAGGTCATGTGATTTGATCAAAAACTTCATTAACAGCTACTAAATGGACCTTGTGGTGAGACTGTTTTCTCAAAAAATTTAAAAAGTAACTACATCTATGCTGTTCCCACACCCTGTGAAGCCGATGTAGACAGACTCATACCTATCAACCCACAGAGGCCAGCAAGGCTATAATCTTGTTGAGTTACTGTTTAACAAAGCTCATTCCAAACAGATTCCCCTTAAGTCTCAAATGTCTGAACTGATGCTAATGTCTACCTGTCGTCGATGGAGGCGACTCTCTCCTGGATACGTTCGGCATTGATGTTTCCGTCGCTGGCCAGCCGCCTGCCAGCCTCCACCACGCCGTTGATCTTGTCTTCGTTGGCATCCATGGTGGTCATGAAGTCCTCCTGCTTCTTGATGGCAGCCTCGGCACCCTCCAGAGTGGTGGGCATCTCGGTGTGAGCCAGGACGTACTCCTGCAGGCGAGAACACAGGGTTAAACACTGATACAGGTTGTTTGTGGGACAGTAGTTTGTGCTGAGGATGGGATCATTAGGGTTCATCCTCTGGAGAGCAAAATTTGTGCCACTCAAACCATTAGATTTTGATTGTATCTTGTGGGCCAAGTCGACATTTTATGGCAGTGCTACAGGAAAGGTCAGAGGGGTCACAAAGATCATCAGTAGTTATCCTCTGAGGTCCTGAATATCCATTCAAATCAGGAAATGCATTAATCCTGAACTGGTTGAATAAAAGTTTTAAAGAAATCATGGAATTGTGACCAGCAGTTGACATATTTTGATTGTTGGACCAAAGTGTTGGACAGAGTAACCTGTTCTGTGGGTTATTTTCAGAACAGAAACAGAATATCAGTTTGTTCAGGTTCTCTGGTTAGCAGCGGAGAATTTATTACTGAGGAACCTGTATTACTAACAGGGGTCCAATCCTGATCTTCACTCAAGTCTTTAACATGGGTCACAGGACATGGGGGTCATGAACCTGGTGTTAATGGTGTGAAGACACTAGACTGCAGTGAGGTGAATCTTTTGTGTTTACCTGGTTGTTGAGAAAAGCCTCGGCCTGCTTCGTGTCTCTGAGGAACAGCTGGTAAGCGTGGGACTGGGACAGCAGGTTTTGCCGGTTCTCCCACATCTTGTGCAGTTCATTCCAGCCAGTGTCGAGCGCCTGCAGCCTCTGTCGCAGGAACATGTACTGTGCATCTGTCTGACCCTGGGTCACCATTTCCCCCATGTCCCGCATCTTCTGGTAGTCCTCCTCGTAGTTCTGGATCTCGTTCTTGATGCCTTCGTGCTGGGCCATGAGCTTCTCGGCCTCAGCCAGAGTGTTGGGCATGTCCTCAGAGGCGATGGCTGTCTGAGTGCGGGACAGCCAAGACTGGAAGTCGTCCAGCTCACGCAGAAACTGCTGCAGCTTCCTGGCCTCGCCCAGAGACTCTTCACGGTTCTTCAGAGTGTTCTTCATTTCCTCCCAGACGGCAGTGATCTCAGCCAGGCGGCCTGTGATGGCCTTGGCCTGGTCGGGGTGCTCCTCTGCCAGCCGCTCGGCCTCACCTCGCAAGTCGCCCAGTTTGTCCTCAATGGCGGCCAGGTCACGCTCCATACCAGTCAGTTTGCGCTGCAGGGCCATGACCCCGGTGAGGTCATTGCCCAGCTCCTGGGTGGACTCGATGACTTTTGTCTTCTCTTTGATCCAGGACTTGGTCTCGTTGCAGTCGAGGTGGTAGTTCTGCACACCAAGAGCTGAGTTCAGGGACTCCTTCTTCTGGTCCATCAGATCGCGGAACTGGCTCCACCTAGAGGTAGAGGAGAGGATCCTCACAGTCTACAGATACTATCACACCTACAGTTTCATGGTGTTTATGTTGAGGACAAATGGGCTTTGTTGCAACTTTATATTTTTTGTTGAACACAGCTAGTTATTACGTGTTACATCTGTTCATACCTGTTGTTGAGTTTGTCTTGCTGGGTCTTGATGTCCTTTTCGCTTGAGTGACCACTGTGCATCAGCTGCCGGGCGATCTGGTTCACCACAGCAACACGAGACGCCTGGTTGTTCATCTCTGGTTCCAGACTCTCAAACCTGTCAAGGACACAGTCCATATGAATACAGTGCTGACTAAAAGACGTGTACGATCACAAACACATATGCAGCATCTTGTAGTTCTACCTGTGCTGTATGACCTCCAGGTCCTCCAGTTTTTCGGGGATCTCCATGCTGTTGAGCCACTGCTCCTTCTCAACGATCCAAACCTCACAGGCGTTGGCCTCGCTGAACATCTTGTAGAGCGCCAGAGCATCCTGCAGCGCCTGCTTCCTTAGTTTCGTCAGTTCTGCCACCTCCTTGTAGCGTTCCTCGATGCCGGCCAGCCGACCACGCACCTCCTCTGACTCGGCCTCCTCGTTAGGCAGGGAGGCGGCCTGCTCATGGAGTGAGTCGATGACCGGGCGGTAGCTGGCCACCTCCGCTGCTGCGTCCTTGTGCTTCCTGACCAGAGCCTGGGTGGAGAATTCGTCATGGCCCGTCTCTCCACTGGAGACGATGCGCAGGGAGTCCAGCGTCCAGGCGTCAACATCATCTGCATCAGCCTGGAACTGGTGCAGAGCCAGAGCCTCCTCCAGCCTTTTCTTCCTCACCGCTGCCAGCTGCTCCAGCACTGCCCACTGAGCCTGCAGGTCGGCAATACGCTCCTGGATCTTGGCAGTGGCAAAGTGGCTGGCCTTCACCATGGCCTGGCCCTCTGCAATGGTGTGCTGGAGGTGGCCGGCGCGGCCGCTCATCTCATCCTCCAGGGCGCGTTGCTGGCTGAGGAGGCGCAGTGCCCCTGTCAGGTCCTTGCCGTGCTCGACAGAGGACAGGATCTGCTCCTTCTCACGGATCCAGCCCTCCTCCTCTGCCATCTCCCAGAAGAACTTCCAGAGACGGCGGGACTCCTCCAGGCGGGCACGACGCTCTGCGGCCAGCTGGGTCAACTCCTGGTAGCAGAACTCCAGGTGGGAAACCCGGTCCTGGATGACCTGAGGGTCGCAGGGCTTGTAGCCTGGACAGGAATACACTATTATCAGCACTATTTTTGTCCTCATTTTTAAGGTTTGAAATAATCTGTAATAGTCTGTAGACTAGGCTGCCACAAACCACTATAAAAAGAAGCTTTCACTGGTTGGCCTCATCAAAGCAACTACTCTCTCTGCTCCTTGCCCTACAAGATTCCTTGTTAGGAAGTAATTTGTGAAAAACTGAATAAAACACACATGATGAATAAGTAAGAACACACAATATTTCCACCAAAGGACGAGGACAGATCATGCCACATGCTGCTCACCGTCATCGTTGACCGAGTACTTGTTGGCGTTGGTGCTGACTGCCTTCACCCTGTCAGCCTGGATGGCAATGTCAGCCTCCACCAGGGCGTGTTTCTGCAGCAGGTCCTCAACACCCAACAGATGCTTCCCATAATCCTGAGACAGCAGCAACATCTGGAAACCAAAGACAGACAAACAAAAGACAGAGAGGACCAACAGTTAGAACAATCAGTGATCAGCTTCCTGCTCGAATTCAAAGATAAAAAGAGCATTGCTACAAGGAACCTTACAGTTACTCTATTTCCGGAGCTAAACACGCCCCGGACCTATCTCTGTGTTAGACGAACAGAAATAAAACTGATATCCATCTTCTCATCTGACCCTAAAATCTACCATGTAAGGGTGGGATTTGGTTTTTTTTGGCTATCTCTCTGGTCGTCAGTGTACCTTCATCTCGTCCATCCAGTCCATGATGTAGAGCATCTCCTGGAAGACTCTCTGCAGGCCCAAGTTCATCTCCAGTCTCTGTCTGCGGGCCTTCAGCAGCTCCAGCAGGTACTCCCACAGCCGGATCACGTTGTCCTTCCTGGCTGTGATGCGTTTGATGTCGTGGTAATGCTCCACCTCCAGCTCCTTCGCTACAGCTACCACAGCCTGGACACGCTCCTCGTACGCTGCGATGTCCGTCTCAATCGCCTCATGCTTCTTGGTGGCCGCCTCGACGGCCTGAAGGTCGAAACCAAAGTTGTCCTGGAGAGAGAAAGGAGGCGGCAGTACATTCATGAAACCAACATATTAAATGTAAATTTCTACGTTTTGGCACAGGACATGCACCGGGTAGCTGCTGCTGACGGTGCGTCTTCTTACCTGTGACACCAGTCTCTGGTTTTCGCTAAGCCAGGTCTCTCTCATGGCTGCCTTGCGGTCGAAGCGTCTGGCAAGTTGTTCCAGTTTCTCCTGACGAATCAGCTCTGTCCTCAGAGCAAGCTCCCTCTCATGCTCCGCCTTCTCCAGTCGCTCCCAGGCCTGACAACAAACACATCATCAAACGCTTCTTAACAAAGCTATTAAGAGCTGTGAAGCAGCAGTTGCCTACATTAACTTTAATGTTGCTGCTGGTTGCATGAAGACCAAGAACCAAACTGAAAACTCCAGTCAACCTCAGTCCCCAAAGGACTCAGGAGTCTGAACTCAACGTCAAATTCCTGTATTGAATTAAAATCCTTTTGAATCTCTTATTAAGTGTAACTAAGTTCAGCTGTCAACATTATTGTATGACCTGAACCAATGACACAGTTGTAAGCAGCATTTGTTGGCTGAATAGGCCTTTTGGCAAGTTGTGTTCTGAATTAACGTCAATTATCTACAGCTGATATTATAAGAAGCTGCTGCCTGAATGTTTTCTACATGTTTTTGTCTTTGCTAATAAGAAGGAGCAGGGAGACATAAAATATAGAATTTGTTTAGGGATGATTTTCATTATCTGCTGATTATATTCTTGATTAATCAATTAATCGTTCAGTCTATAAAGTGTCAGAAAACAGTGAAAAAAGTCTTCAAATGTCTTGTTTTGTCCGACCAACAGTCCAAAACCCAAAGAGGTTCAGTTTACTATCATACAAGTCTAAGAAAACAAGCAAATATTCACATTTGAAAAGCTGGAAACATTTTGATAACCAATGAACTGAACATTATGATTGTTGCCAATTTCCTGCTGAGCGACAGACTGATTCACTGGCTGATTGTTTTAGCTCTAGATTTGTCTTGAATCTGCAACTGGATCCAAAATGGAACCAACTATCGGAAGCTCAGTCCTGCAGGTGATGGTTTCAGCTCTGACCTTGTTGATATCTGAGATGAGTTTTCCCTCTCGGGGCATGTAGACCTTCTGGTTGTTGGCTCTCATCTTACTCTGGATGGTGAAGAGAAGAACCTCCAGGTTTCCCTTCTCTGTGAACCTGAACAAAGAGGAGAGGGAGGTGAAAGGAGGAAGCAGAGGAGGTGGAGGATGGTAGCTGAGTCTGAGAAGGATGGAGAGGAGGAGGTGGAGGAGGTAACCTTGATGGTAGTGGAGTATGTGCAGTACTTAAAGTACTTTTTGCTTCATCAAACCACATTTTAATCAAGGGACAGAGTGGGGTGAGGATGGAGGGTGAGGAGGAGACAGGGTGGAGGAGGAGGCGAACTGAAGGTAACAGTTCTGACTTTGGAGGTTTCTCGACGGTTCGATAGGTGTTGAAGGCCTGAAGCTGCTGCTGGACTCCGATCAGAGAGTTGGCAAACTTCCTGTTGTTGAGGATGATGATGGTCTGCTCGATCCACTCCAGCAGGTCTGAGGCCAGAGACTCGTACTTCTCGATCATCTTCTCCGTCTCGATGGCGTTATCCAACACCTGGACAAAAAAAACAGAGATGTCTTCATCACGTTTCACAGAGTCACAATTGAATTGAACATCAGAGGCATTGCTCTGAATGTCCCGAAAACATCCGGCTCACCTTCTGATCCATCAGCCGTCCTGAGGACCTTCTTATTATATTTTATTAAAATGTTCGTCTCGTGTACTGAAAACAACAAATCTACTTTGTCTAAACTGTTTCCAGATCTGTGTGAAGCCTGACACCTACTGGTGACATGACCTGATACCTGAACAGTATTGGTGTGGTGAGTCAGTAACTTGATAAATCCTGTTTTTGAAGGATTTTTGGGTTCTTGTGGAATATTTGAGGGAGATTTCATGAAGTTTCACGCTCAGTTGCTTTAATATTTCCTTTTGGTAAAAAAACATGACTGGATGTGAACAGATATTTCTGATATAACACATCAAAGTGCAATTACACTTAAAAAGCAACAGCAGTTTGTTGGAGTTTGAATCTGTTTTCTGACCTTTCCAATACGTTTGCCCTCCACCTTCAGAGCTTTCATCTTGGAGAAGTAGTGATAATACGTCACCACATAGGTGATGACAGACTTCTCATCAGGATGGTCCACGCTGATATCTGCAACACAAACAGCAAGCTGGAGGTTATGATTCATGTCGATCGGCCTCTTGAGTCACTCTGACTGGTTGTGTGATGAGTTGTAAATGATTCCTCACGAAAATATTAGCACCTCTAAAACAACTTGTGACCTGTTTTGTGCTGTGAAGAGGAAATCTAAAAGTTCAACCAAAGACAGACGTTCTTCTTGTTTCATTTGAAGGATTTTAGGTCCCAAAAGAGCTGAAAGTATCCAGAAGTAAATAAGAAAAAGCAAAACTGAGAGAAAAGTAAAGAAAAGTTGTAAAACAAATGTTTTTTTCTACTTCTCTTTAAACATCTTTTCTCATATTTATCTCGGGAACCTTTAGAGGGTCGACTTCATAAATACTTCATGAAATAAATTACAAAAAGGTATCAGAACAAACTAAATATCGAACTATAAAATGACCTGTTTGGAAATGTTTGTATTTGTGTTGTGATAAAACAGCTGAACTGTTTCAGCTGCATCGCGCAGCGATATACATGCATTAACATGAAGCATATTTCACTATTTTCTTCTGTTTTACACACGTGACTACAGTGATTGTGTGTTCGGCTCTGACTGCTGTCAAAACGCAGGTGACCTACACTCAGTACTGTGCCTGAATGCATCCTGTGTGACACACTGAGGGCTGAAGCTGCTGCTCTGCTAACGTGCTGCTTTCACAGTGAAACAAACAGATAAACAGGACGGGCGATGGCGTGAACTCGGCGGAGGTAATGAATGGTCAAAGCAGTGTCCTCTGCGTAGAGTGAGATGTCGTTAAACCGGTTCAGTTTCTCACCCTCTGGGTCTAGGAGCTTGGTGAGGCCCAGGTGTTGCTCTGCCAGGTTAAAAGCGTTCTGCAGGTTGTAGTGAGCGTTGGACTTTTTCAGCTTGTCAAAGTCGATCAGATCGGGCCTGAAAATAAGAAACAAATGTGAACACAGCTGGAAAAGGTTTGAGATAATAAAAGTTGTTTTCTTGAGATCAAGATATAATTAAGTTGTATTATTTTTATTTTAATGGGTTCCCAGATTTACCTGACAGGGTTGACAAAGTCATGAACATTTGATTAACAAGTCAGATGTTTGATGCCTCCTAATTAAAGCCTAATGCATTTATTATTTATATCATTTAATAATGATATCAGAAAACAACATATGACCATCTGTAATGTTGAGAAGTTTAGATAATAAACTGATCATGAGGCGATTTAATGTGTTGAGATAATTAAACCATCACCTCAGTACCTCACCTGTGTTTGTGGATGAGAGCGTTGAAGGCCATGCCGTCTCTCCAGCTGGTGGAGAAGTTGTGGATGTTCACGTTGGGATACCTGATGAAAAACAGAAAAAAACACCTGGGATTAATCTCCGCCGACATTTAGTTTTCATTAACAGGTGTTCCAACAACAGGTGACATTTTACAGAAGGTGTGAATTAGCTGAATAACAACAACAGTAAGAATAATTAAAGCTGCAAGCAGCGATGAACGGGCCCTCGCACACCTGTGCAGCATCCGCCGCCTCAGGACACGTCAGACTATAAAACGTGTCATTTCCTGCTGGTGTCATTTCCTGCCGTCAGTAGGTGGCGCTATGACTGTGGCACGAAAATTTGCATGAAAATTTGTCGTGACACGTGGTAAGTTTGGGGCCTCTAGGACAATGTACAGTGAAGTTATAAAGCACTTCCTGTTTGGCGGCGAAACACCTAACTTCCACACCACCTCACGGGCAGACCGTGTAAAAAAAACAAAATCCACGAGTATCGTTTGATGTCCATCTTGTTGAGAAGGCATGGTCCAAGTTTGAAGGCGATCTGATAAAATCTGTAGGACAAGTTCGTCAAAGTATGAGGCCTGGAAATGGCCGAAATAGCCCAAAAAATGAACAGTTTATTAAAAATAACTCACTTCCTGTTTGGTTTAGGGGAAGGGCGCCACAGTGTTTTTTGTACGTCTGGACATGATACATAAGCATACCAAATTTGGTGCATGTAGGTGAAACATGGCGCAGGGACTAGGTTATTATACGTCTGTAGGTGGCGCTACTGAGCATTTCTGCCACACAGCCATGCGCAACAACCATAAAATATGTAAATTTTCACCACTTCTGATGCATGTGCAAAATTTCATGAGTTTTCGGGCACGTTAAGGCCCTCAAAAAGGCAATTCATTTGTTGAAATAATAATAAGAAGAATCCTTAGAAATACAATAGGGTCCTACGCACCTTCAGTGCTCGGGCCCTAATAATGACAGTTGCTGTTCAGTGTTGTCAGATTCTACAGGTGAGCCTGAACACCTGTGAGACTGAGACTTCTGCTGCTACATTCGAAAGGTAAACTCCTCTCACTGCAACATACACCCTTTTAATCATGGTGGTGTTCTCTGTTCCACCTCCACCCCAGCCTCCACCTGTAGACTCTGAGTTTACCTTGTTAACTGTCACTCCCCGCTCCCTGCTGTGCTGAGCTTGGCGTTTCCTTGTAGGAATGACGAGTTCAGAGACGGCAAACATTAATGATGAATTATCCTGCATTTCCATATAATCTGACCCACTTGAGGAGGTTGACCGAACTTTACACACTTTACACTTTACCGGTAACATTGCCAGCTGGAAATACTACAGGAGTGACAACAAGTGACGTTGCTTTCATACGTGTCGATCGCTTGTACTCACTTTCTTTAGGACGTTTTGCTGACAGTTAAAAGGCAGAACGTTAGAACACAACGGTGATACGCTGATACTAGTATCAGTAGTAGAAGTATCAGTAGTAGTATTAAAAAACTCTCACCCTGCCGTCTTCATCTGACACCAGAGCAGCAGAGCGTCTTTAGCTGATCTCTTCTCTTTGTTGTCTTCAGTCTCCACACTGATGTCCTGAATCTGAAAACACAACAGACAGATGTTGATGGTGTGACTCCTAAACATGGTGTGACTCCTAAACATCAGACAGATGGAGTCACACCTCCATCTGTCTGATGTTTACAGGTGAGTACACCTCCACCTGGTTAAAGGAAGCTGAAGCCCCTCCCCTCCTCCAGGTGTTCAGATACAGGTATCTGCTCCTGTACTGGACACCTCGTCATTTGAATCCATGTCAGAGCAGAAAGTCTGATTTCTGGTCCTCCAAGAAGATGAACACCATGAGACTGTGTTTTGCCCTAAATTCTGCCTGTCAGGCTTCCTGAAGAACTCTGATTAATAGTTTGAGGTTTCAGATCAGAGCTTCTCTTTATTTGATGGTTTATTCTACATGTTGCACCAGTTTCACCAGATAATCCAGTGACATCACCTTTATTAACGTATTTACTGCAGGTATTGATTATTTAATAAACTGTCATATAAGAGTTGTACAAACCATCATCTCCAGCGTTATTGGATTGTTTTGATTTGTTGGTGATCTGATTGGATCATTATTATTAACTCACCCTCCATTAAAACATGATGTTAAACATTCATTATTGGTGTATTTTGTCAAAAGCGCTGCTGGTCTCAGGAGTCCTCTGGACCTCCATCTTCTCTCAGACTGACACAATGAAGAAGTATATCCTGAGAAGATGACTGCAGGGCAAAGAAATGCGGTGTGTTGAGGGCGGCGTCTCTGGTTGTTTTTGACTCTGACTGGATGGTTTTAGGAGGAAGTGGAAGCTGATTGGTCAGATTTTCAGACACACACTGGGAATCTCCAGAGGTCAAAGGTCGATCCAGGACTGTGTGGTGTCACCTGGACTGGGTTTCCATAACGACGGCCTGTTGTCAGTGAAACATGAACTAACCTGGACTTTAACCTGAGCTGTTTAATAAGCGACGCTGAGGAGGTCGACCAATCAGAGGCCAGTCTGTTAAAGAGTAATAAAGGGGGCGTGGCCATGTGTTTGTTCAGCAGCACCTTTTCCACCTGCTGAATGTGAACGTGTTATCTACTGTGTGCATAAAATCCAGAATATTCACTAATAAATACTGAAAAGGTGTGGAGAGATGATTTAGTTTTGTTTCTGGACGTAGCAGCTCAGTTTTGTTTTTGAACAGGTCCACTGGTTTTACCAGAATCTGTTGCCAAAACTATAAAAGGTTTATTTAAAAAATCAATTGAAATCAAACAGGGCAGTTACATGTCCAGACCAGCAGGGGGCGTCTAACTCCAGTCTTATCTCTCATTAACAGCATTTAGAGTTTTAATATTAAATCATGCTTTTTATTAATGGGGTTTGGCAGTTCTGATATTGTAATTTATTTGAAATTCACCACATTAATGTTATTTGAAGGTAAATGTTGATGCTTCTTTCTTGTGCTTTTGTATTTATACTCGCGGCAGATGGACGTTACATTTGTTTGATGTTTGATAAAAAGCTGCGTCTTGGAATCTCACGTGGGACGAACCAAATGTTTGACACGACACGGAAATAAAACTTTTCTAGATCCTCAAAGACACATGACAAGCTTCAAGAGAAAAACCAAAAGAACTCTTCATGCGAGGTGTTTCATACATTTAGTCATATTAATATAACATGATAATATTTCATGTCTCAGTAATGCTTTCACTTTAACTACCTTCATGTTCCGTTTCATCCCTGCTTTTAAAATCTGATTTACTTTGGTTTTCTGGAGCAGACATGAGGCGTCTTGGCATGAAAACACGCGCTGAGGTTTCACCGCAGTGACTCTTCAGACAGGTAACAACATCACACCTGTGCTGACAGGTGAAGCCCTCCCAGGTGCTGGTCTTTAGTGCGTGTGTGTTGTTACCTGGAAGCGGAGGATGATGGTCCAGATGAGGCCCAGTGTCAGTCGGTGGTTTCCGTCCACGATGTCGTGGGAGCCCATGTTCTCCAGGTGAACCCTCTGCTCCTTCAGGAACTGCAGAGCTTTGTCCACGTTCTCCAGACAGTGAATACGCATCCGGCCTTTAGTGGGTTTGGGCTGCAGAGAGAAACAACAGTCAGGACAGCTGTTCACCTGCTGGTCCTCTAACATCCACCAGGTGCTGCTGTGATCATACTGACTCTGTCGAAGTGAGTGAACTTGACAAATAATCATATATCGTACATATCATCATATGAGACCAGGTGGGATCAGACCCAGGTTTGGTTTAACACAGGATGTGGAGAAAACCGAGCGTCCTCCTGGCCCTGAATGCAGCACAGGAAGTGAGTGAACAGTGAAGTGTCCTTGGTCTTCAGGAAGGGGAGGGAGCAGCTGGACGACAGCCAGCATGCTCAGATATCTCATCTGGACGTCTGAATCCAGAATCAAGGCTAACGAGTCCAGCAGCTCCACCTCACGGTCCAAAACTCCAACGAGGTCCAGTTTTAAGAAGAAAAACAGGAAGTAGGACACACCTGGTTCAGTTCTCACACAGGACGATTAGAGCTGCATCTGAATGCTGCTCAGTGCACCACAGCTGCTGTCCAACACTTCATTTAGTGTGAAACTGGTGCAGCTGATAAACTCTCCTTCATAATGTAAACGACTGCATTACCCAGCAGCCTCTGCTGCATACAGACTACATTACCCAGCAGCCTCTGCTGCACACAGACTGCATTACCCAGCAGCCTCTGCTTCAGACCTCGGTCAGATAGTTATGGCTGAAATAAACGTTATTATTGTTAACAGATGAAACCTTCACTGCACAACACAGCAATAATCTAGAGTTAAATATTACAATTAGTAGTATTTACTGTGTACTGTACCACTCTCTCTCCTGAGATGTGTACTCTGTGTGTTTAGTGTGTACTGTGTGTACTGTGTGTACTGTACCAGTCTCTCTCCTGAGAGGACCTCCAGCAGTTTGATCAGCATGCGTCCGTCTCTCAGGTCCATGTAGAGGTCTGTGATCCTGCAGGAGACCCTGGACAGGTGAGAGTTCACCCACTTAGTGAAGGTCTTCTTCTGCACGGCCTCACGCTCATCTGCACACACACACACACACACACACACACAGTAAGTTAGTCCAGAAAACACAAGTGTTTATTAGCTGTTTTAGCCACATTAGCTCGTAGGTTTATGTCTGTCTGTCTGTTTTCATTCAGCGCCACCAGCAGGTCAAAGTTTCCACCAAACGTTTAAAACAAGTGACCACACTGCAGTCAGCCTCAACTGTTGGTTATCACGTTACACTAACATGCTAAACGTTAGCATGCTAAACGTTAGCATGTTAGCAGGGATGAAGCCTCTGGAGTTTGTTCTGACAATGAAAGGAGCTGAAGTGAAGTTAACACTCCTGCTCAGAACCTGAATCTGACACATTTACATTCATACAGGACAGGACAGGTAAACCCCTCCTCAGGTGGGGCAGGTGCGTTTCTTTTATAAAGGCGTCAGTGGAAGGATGATGATACTGATTTCCATGTGGGTGTTATACCTGTATTTTCTCAGACGGTCTTGTTGTTGTGTCTTTTATTCTGAAGAGTCCTTCAAAATAAAAACTGCATGTCATAAAAAAAATAAATTCTGGTACAGCCCTAAACAATCTGTCACGTTAGGATGCTAACATGCTAAATGTAATAGTTGTAATTATTCATGTGAACATGTTTTATGCTGACATTAGCACATTAATGCTAACATTAGCTTGTCTTATCTTTGACTGATGTTCAGTTCTGGCGTCTCCAAGGACAATATTAACTGTTTTCAGCCCTGATTTATGTCTGCAGGTATTCCTTTATGTAGCCTGAGAGGTAAATCTGAGGGCAAGAAAAGCTGCTGTGAACTGTGGTGTCTGGACAGTAACCTGACGATGCTCAGAGCGACTTCAGTGAGAAAATCAACCAGTGAGGGGGGGTCAGCAGCCTCAGTCAGAGAGAAGCTGGAAGTTCCCAGCTGGCCTGAAGGTCACACTGAGAGACAACGACACCCAGTCCAATCAATAATCAATACACAGAGCTTTGGCTTTCAGCTGGGAAGTCGTCTGATCTCAACAAGAGACGTCACAAAGTGTTAGTGAAGGAAGGCAAGCAGGAGCTACATGATCAATATTTCCTTTACATCTGGATCAGCTATTTTTGTGTTTGACCTTTAACCCAGAGGAAGCAGGAAGGAAGTGAAACAGCAGAGAGCCAATCAGGAGCCAGTCAGATGAAACCTTTACGAACAATTTCCTGATGACACTAAAATGTTTAAGTACTTTTACTTCACACACGTGATGAGTCTGAGCTGCAGGCCAAACCCAGCAGATGGTGACCGGACAGTTTAGTCCAGAAGACATATTGATTATTGATCGATCAGAATCCACACAGTCCTGCCCCCTGCTGATTAAACTTTAACTTCGAGGAGCTGAAGGTCAAAGGTCACCGACCACTTCCACCGATACAACTTCCTGTTGCAGCGGAGCGCTCAGGCACAAAGTTCAACCAGACTCAACTGTTACTGCAACACAATGTGATGTCATCCGGCCAGACTCTGCGTTGACCAATCACATTCCTGCTGGATGACTCTGTGACATGAACGCTATGACAACAGATACAACAAGAAACTCATTCATCTGTTACTGGACCTGAAACACCACCAACACCACCGACTGCAGTGCTGTTGCATCTCGGGGCTGATTTCAGTGTAAAAGTCGTGTCAGAAGATGGAAACCTCAGAAACACTTCACCCTCTCTTCCTCACTGAATAAATCAGGTCTGAATATCTTCAACGGTTCCTGATAATAATTCATCTGTGTGAAGAATCTGTTTAGGCGCTCATTTCTAGAAAATCCCTGAAACATTTTGAACTTTTTCAGCTTCTCAGTTTTCAGATATTTTCAGTCAGATAATAAAAACATTCATCCATCATCCCAATCTGATCCTCCAACCAGCATCTCTCTCCTCCCTCTGCTGCTGTGACCTCTGACCTCTCAGGTTCTGATCAGGTTCAGCTTTCTTCTTTATCTTCTCTTCTTACCTTGCAGCTGTTTGAATCGACCCTCCAGCTGGTTGTAGTTGAACTGCAGCTGAGCCGAGTCCGATGCCGCCCACT
Source organism: Macquaria ambigua (assembly GCA_008360985.2). Classification (NCBI taxonomy): domain Eukaryota; kingdom Metazoa; phylum Chordata; class Actinopteri; order Centrarchiformes; family Percichthyidae; genus Macquaria; species Macquaria ambigua. The sequence goes on from VMKM01002409.1 coordinate 47,697, forward strand.
CCACCTCCATCGCTGTCCCAAATATTCACAACTGATCAATAAATGCACCCCAGAAAAATCCAACACGAGAGGAAAAGTCCTCCGGCTCAGATCAACTCATGGAGAGCTCGCTGGTGACGGGCTGAAGAGAGCACATAGGGGTCATTATCACGGAAACTTTCTGCTGAAGTTCAGTGAAAAACTGAACAAACTGAAAAACCTGTCAAACGTTCACCAGCGTTTCACACGATTTTACTGAAATATCCACGAGAGGCAGACGCCAGAGTTACAGCCGATTCTCTGCTGGAAACCAAAAAATAAAATCCTTCGTTCAGGGGTGAAAAGTAATTTTTAAAAAAGCTAAACTCAACAAGCAAATGTCCAAAATGTCCTTTAAATCCAGACGGCTTTCAGTAACAAACCTCAGCCTTGGAGATGGTTTTGAGCTGGAAAAAAAAAAAAAACCTTCTGCTGAAGGATAAAAATAGATTTTTTTTAAAAAAGTAAACAAAATCTAATAAGCAAAATCCCAAACATTGATTTTTAAATCACAGAAAAGTAAAACTGAACCTGGACTCGCAGCTGAAAACGAAGACAGAAGACGTCCTCGTGTTTTCAGGAGGTGAAAGACAAAGAGTCCAGAGGTCAAAGTGACGCTCGCAGGACGAGTGTGTGTGTGTGTGTGTGTGTGTGTGTGTATCCGGCCCTGCCCAACACCCGAAGCAAGGCAGCAGCTTCATGCTGCTCATTCTTATTCTGCTCCGATTGATTGTTCTGTTTCCCTCCAGAACACACACACACACACACACACACACAAGCCCGCCCACTGCAAACAGAGGGGGGGCACATACTACTCCCCCCCCCCCCCCCCCACCCCACCCCACCCCACCCCACCCCCACCCCCACCCCACACACACACACACACACACTCTAAAACAATACAGTTAAAAATGAAAATGTGGGACTCCTAAATTCCAGAAATTCCACTTCCTGTTGAGGACACGATAACTTCTGCAGATGGAGACTTTTGGCCGCGTAAAGTTTCTATAGAATGTAAATATTTAACTAGAACGACAGTCAGGATATTTTTTACAGTGCAGTGTGTCTACGTGTGTGATGGGGAAAGGGGCTTCACCAATCAGCCAATGGTGTTAAAGCTTGACAATGATGTCATCAGGGGTGTAAATGGTGAGGGGGGGGTATTTCCCTTCATTGTTCCTTCACATTCCTGACTGAAGGACAGGAAATAAGAAACAAACATCCTGCACACACACACACACACACACACACACACACACACAGCCACAGATACAGACACAGACAGACAGACAGACACACAGACACACTGAAAATATCTGATTCTTTGGTAAAAAGCCAAAAGAAGCGTTTGGACAGAAAAACTGAAGGAAATGTCAACTACGACTCCCAGGATGCATTTCACTAACAGACAGCCAATCTTGATGAAACACTGGCTTCTTTTCCATGGCACCCACCTGGTAACCAACCTGAACACCCTAGAAACCACTGAACAACATCCTCGCGCCGTTTTTGGTAACAGCCGCTACCGAACCACGACCCCAACCACGACCCCAACCACGACCCCAACCGCACCCCCAACCACGACCCCAGCCACGACCCCAACCACCTCCCCAACCACACCCGCAACCACGACCCCAGACATGACCCCAAAACACGGCCCCAACCACACCCCCAACCACGACCCCAACCAAGACCTGAACCACGCCCGGCCCTCAGTGGAGTGTGACTGAGGACTGTAATAATGAACAGAAGAACCTAAAGAGAGTTCAGTATGTTCGGGGACCCTGGGTGCTGAGGGCTGGCTGGCTGATTCCTGTCCAATCAACAGACAGAGATTACCCACAAACCACCTCTGTGTGATGAAAACAGTGAACTGCTGCCACTGTATTAGATTAACGGAGTATGGTCCGATACCAGACAGCAGACTGACTGAGCCATGCGATCAGCTGATTGGACAGTAGTGTGACTGAGTGGGCGGAGCCATGTGATAAGCTGATTGGACACAGTGGGAGTCTGTTCTGCAGGAATCAAACCTGCGAGCTTCACAGCACACAGCTGACTGTCAGCTGAGGATGAGCTCAGAGGGGAAACATGCAGAGAAATCCCATTAAGCAGCAGCCAGTCCCTTCACAATAAAATACCTGAGAGCTAGCCCCTTCACAATAAAATACCTGTAATTATAGAGGAAACATCTTCATCAATCTGTCTTTTCTGTATCATGCTGTAACAATACTCCTTCTCCTCTTCATTCTGTCTATCTTAACCCCCCACAGCTCGATGGATCCGCCTTCTGTCCACAGGATGTGATGTCATGCGTGTCAGGTCATGTGATGTGGTCAGACGCCTCTTTAGATGGGACTTCCTGATCGAACAGAGAGCTCTGGTATTATCTGTGTGTGTTTGCTCTGCAGACTCTTGACTGCCATCTAGTGGTGTGACTGCAGGGTTGCCAGGTCTGTGTGACGAAAGCAGCCCAATACCAGAACTCAGAATGTGCCCCTGCCAAACCACCTAGCTTTAATGTTGCTATGCTAGTGTGTCAGTCAGCTAACAGGGTTCACTTGGTTCAGTTCAACCTGCAGGAGTTTCTGATGGTTTGGGTGTTTTGGATTTTAATGCAAGTGTAAATGATCTGAAAGTGTCAGAGAAACGTTCCCAACACTCGGAAAGTGTTTCGTATCTTCAGAAAGTCTTTTTCCAGAAACAGCAGTTGGAAAACTGTCATCTTATCTTGGAGCCAGTGTGGGAATTATTTATCTGGAGTTTACTTATGTAAATGCTCAGAAATGAATGAATACAGTTTGATTTCTTTCCAGCAGCAGTGTTATGATCCACACACGATGCAGTGGAAGCCGTCAGCTCGCTGCTCCAGCTGCTGATAAAAACTCTTTCAAACACAGAGAATCAAGAAAAGAAAAGTTCCTCCAGAGATCTGCAGGTCAGTAAAGACATTCAAAGAATCAGGAGCATGAAACTAACTTGATCAATAAATTCATTGATGCTCTCTGTGTCAAACAGAATCAGGCCTGGAGATGTCTGGAATATTTGGAAAAGTCCTGCAGAGAGTTCAGCTGGAAGAATATAATTTTGAGACTCTGAAATGTAAATGTAATCAAGCGGCGTGTGACTGTGTTCGTGTTTCCTCCCCTTTAATTCTATCACGCTGGCAAAAGATTGTTAAAGACATAAAGATTTTTGGAAAAGAAGTCGTCTGTTCTTTTGTCACATTATACCGGAGTCACATCTCAGACTAACTGATGAAAATCAGTTTTGGCTGCAGACAGAAATCAAACCTCCAGCAGACGACTGGACTGAAACCGACCTTTAACTTAATGATATGAAAGACCTTTTCCTGTACAACAATCACGTCAACACGTCCTTTTGGTCTGAAAATATCAAGAAAAAAACAGGTGGATGGAAACAGCCAGGGAGACATGTTGGTGTTGAGTCTGTCATTCATTATTGTCTTTCATTTGCTGTGTTTGTCATTTTGCTTTTTGACATTGTCTTTGTTGTCCATGTTTTAGTCTTTGCTGTCCTTTGTCTTTCTTACAGATGGACCTCATATAAATGAACTTAAGGTGGTATTTTAAGGCGGCGGGGCTCCTACCTGCGAGCGCCTTGATGCGGGAGCGTTCAAAGAGGCGGGCCGAGCTGTTCTCATTGTCCCAGTCGTCGTCCCAGCGGTTGTTGACCGTGTCGTTGCTGCTGTACTGCTGCTGCAGCTCCATGTGGTCGTACTCGGCAGCCACCGTCGTCATCATGACCTTTCACCTCTGACACACGCCTCGATGTCAGCGGGCACACGTCCACATCGGCAGCTTCAGGCCGAGCCCTGCGGGACGACACGCAGACAGGAAGTCAACATTGCAAGTCATTAATTACATTAAAATAATCAACATCACTGGGATCAATAAACATCTGGAAACTGATCAGGAGATGTTTGATCCACAGAAACCGTCCTGTCCTGATGATAATGATGATGTCAGACTTTCCTTCATTAATTAACTCACAGCAACAACAATAGCAGCAACAACAACAACAGTAGCAACAACAGCAGCAACAACAACAGCAGCAACAACAGCAGCAGCAACAACAACAGCAACAGCAGCAAGAACAACAACCGCAACAGCAACAACAATAACAGCAGCAACAACAGCAACAACACAAACAGCAACAGCAACAACAGCAACAACAGCAGCAACAGCAACAACTACAACAACAACAGCAACAACAACAGCCGCAACAACAACAGCAACAACACCACCAACAACAGCAACAACACCAACAATAACGCCAACAACAACAGCAACAACACCAACAACAACAGCAGTAACAATAACACCAACAACAGCAACAACAACACCAACAACAACCGCAACAACAACAGCAACAACCGCAACAGCAGCAGCAGCAACAGCAACAGCAACAGCAACAGCAACAGCAGCAACAACAACCGCAACAGCAACAACAAAAACAGCAGGAACAACACAAACAGCAACAGCAACAACAGCAACAACAGCAACAACAACAACAACCGCAACAACAACAGCAACAACACCACCAACAACAGCAACAACAACACCAACAATAACGCCAACAACAACAGCAACAACACCAACAACAACAGCAGCAACAACAACAACAATAACACCAACAACAGCACCAACAACAACCGCAACAACAGCAACAACAACCGCAACAGCAGCAACAACAACAGCAACACCACCAACAACGGCAACAACAACAGCAACACCAACAACAACAGCAGCAACAACAACAACAATAACAGCAACAACAACAGCAGCAACAGCAACAACAGCAGCAACAACACCAACAATAACACCAACAACAGCACCAACAGCGACACCACAAACAACAACCGCAACAACAGCAACAACAGCAGCAGCAACAACAAAAACAACAGCAACAACAACAGCACCAACAACAACAGCAACAACAGCAACAACACCAACAATAACACCAACAACACCAACAACAGCAG
>VMKM01002409.1:53647-72877 GCA_008360985.2 Macquaria ambigua
CAACAACAACAGCAACAACACCAACAATAACACCATCAACAACAGCAACACCAACAACAACAGCAACAACACCAACAATAACACCAACAACATCAGCAACAACACCAACAATAACACCAACAACACCAACAACAGCAGCAACAACAACAGCAACAACAGCAGCAACAACAGCAACAACAGCAACAACACCAACAATAACACCAACAACACCAACAACAGCAGCAACAACAACAACAGCAACAACACCAACAATAACACCAACAACAACAGCAACACCAACAACAACAGCAACAACACCACCAACAACAGCAACAACAGCAGCAACAACACTAACAACACCACCAACAGCAACAACAACAGCAGCAGCAACAGCAGCAACAACACCAACAATAACACCAACAACAACACCACCAACAACAGCAACAATAACACCAACAACAGCTACAACAGCACCAACAACACCAACAACAACCGCAACAACAGCAACAACAACAGCAGCAGCAGCAACAGCAACAACAAAAACAACAGCAACAACACCAACAACAACACCAGCAACAACACCAACAACAACAGCAACAATAACACCAACAACAGCAACAACAGCACCAACAACAGCAACAACAACCGTAACAACAGCAACAACAACAGCAGCAGCAGCAGCAACAGCAACAACAAAAACAACAGCAACAACACCAACAACAGCAGCAACAACACATGTAGTCTTCTATACTTCTTCTTCTTCTACTGCCTCTATTTCTGTAGCTGACACATCAGTCACAGATCTGTTTCTGTTAATGAGACATTCACTGACCGTTTACACTCTGTTTGTTTGTGTGGAGGCAGCAGCTCCACTAGTCTCCACTGACAGGAAGCTGCTCCACCTAAATCTCCATTAAATCCTGTTGTCCATGTCCACACAGAGGGCCGACCAGCGGCTGCTACAGGTTGAGCAGTCTGCCTCCACGGGGCAGATGGTGAGCCGCCGCCTCGCTAGCTGTTAGCTTGGTACTCTCTCATTTGTTATAATATTTATTAAGTGTTTACATACCACTCATGAAGGCTAAATAGTGTCAGACTGTCTCCATAACAACTTTGGGAATTTTAGGAGAGAAGTCAACTACAAATCCCAGAGAGAATTGCATTAAGAACCCTCCAATCAGAGAGCTTCAGACTCTGTGGCCGTGCGGCTGATGGCGGGAGTTAGAGGCTGACATTTGTAGAAATTGATGGATAAATTCAAAAACTGGAATCACTTCACTTTCAGATTTCGGTTTAATTTTGGATCGAATGCAGCTGAGGCTCATGGGTAATGTAGTATTGAGAGGTATTCTACAAACACAATCTGAAGGAACAACTGGATTCATGAGGACGTTTAGTGAAATATTTTCAGATGTGTTTTGGCGCCTCGGAGTCTCTGTGTGTGATGTCATGATGTGTGTGATGTTGCGCTGAGAGCAGCCATGCTGAGCTCTGATTGGCTGCTGGGTCAGCTGACCGGAGCTAATGGAGGAAGTAAACAGCTCAATCACATCAGAGTTATTGGACTGAGCAGCAGAAGGAGCCATTACAGCACTCAGACATCCAGAGGACGTCCTGAGGGACCCAGCCTCCATTAATGGATCTGACTTCCCAGAATCCTCTGCTGGATGATGGAAACAGATCTCTGATCAGTGTGACAGTCTGAGCCGGCAGCAGCATCACATGAGGATGACAAGTCAGAGGTCGGAAGAGAACTGTTCCGTCTTCTTTTATATTTATTCTGTTATCTGCATCTGATCGATTGGAATTAATTGATTTCACCATTTTAGATGAATATTCGCTCCATCTCCAGTGCACTTCTATTGAAGCCTGAACGACAGACAAATTCAAGCATTTCCTGTTTGGCTGCGATCTCCCGCAGGTCAGAGTTCATCTTAGTTATGCCTGAGCGGATGTGATCGGTCGACCAATAGAAACGCAGCTGCGCAGTGTTTGGAAATGGAGATTATTCTAGTGTGTTTTATCACTATATTAGTACATTATCACACTACAAGCTCACACTGTGTGCGATCGTTCTGATCAATATTTATTTATTATCTGTATCAAAAACGTGACATCACGTCCTCTTCAGGGCCGAGTGCAGGGACATTTTGTTGAACAGAGACGTAATGTGACCTTTATCCTGAATGAACACGAGGCTGAATGTTTCCTCCAAAGGAGATAGCTGAATACGTGATTCGTGATCATCAATCTGCTGCTATAACCTCCACTCTGTCCTGTCCACATACTTTTGGCCATATGCCACAGAAACACTGGCAGAAACGACAGCACATTTCATAAAGGAGGTTGAGAAAAGCTTTGAGTTAACCCGACTCACTGGACCACTGCAATAAACCATCATTTTCATTTGTTCAATTAACTGATTTATTTTAGTCAATAAAACGTCATAAAGTCGTGAAAAATGGTGATCAGTTCTCCAGAGTATAAGGTGACTTAAAGATATAACATTTTTATGTCAATTCAAATAACACAAAACACAGAAAGACAACAAATCCTCACATTGGAGAAACTACAACCAACAAAACCATTAAAACTGCTGGCGATCAATTTCCTGTTAATCATTTTCAACTCAACTTTGAGACTGGAGTTATCAACTTTCATGTGTGGAAATAAAATGTAGTAAAAATAAAACTGAATTAAATAATAATAATCAATATTCTCAAAGAGTAAAGTGAGAAATCAAAAGTCAATGTTATAAAAAGAGAGGTGGAAAAATGAAAACAGGGTCCAGTTTTTCCCTGAAAAAGAAGCTATTTGGGGATAAAAATAGAGCAGATTTTCCCCGAGTGAAAACCGACAGGAGGAGTAAAGGTTTAAGGGGGGGGCAGGAAGTGTTAGCGGCCCCCTCCCTCTCCCACTGGGTTTGTCTGTTTGGGTTCATCGCTCCACATTCCCCAAACATGACGACACCTACTCATCCACACACCCCCGACAGGAAGTCACAGCCCCCCCAGCAGACAGACTGATACCACAGTAATTAATATACTTCTATACTAAAACTATATTAAACACTATCAGTTACAGAGTTTGTTTGTTAAAGGGACAGTCCAACATTTAGAAAATCCTCCTGAGTGTAATTAGCCTAGCATAGCACAAAAACTGTTAGCCTAGCTCCATTAAAAGGGAAAGAAATCCAACAAGTCTGTCTGATTTACATGTTGCATGTTGTTAGCTAACAAGCTAATCAGCAGTTGAGCCGGAGTGACTGTCTCATGGCTGTTTAGGTCCGACTACCACCAGCACCTGTCCATGTTTCACTGTGCAGGCAGAGGCCCTTTCTTCTTTAAATACACTGGGGGGGGGGGGGCGCCCTAGTGGTCCTGAGGGTGTACGTGTGTGTGTGTGTGTGTGTGTGGTGTGTGTGTGGTGTGTGTGTTGGGTGGGGGTGGGGGGGTTGTTGAACAAATGGCTGTAACTCCTGAAATACCCTCAAACATTCTTCAGAGCCTGACAGTCACAGCTGAGGAAACACACAACACATATACACACACGGCAGCAGGTGTGTGTCACCTGTCTCCCAGCAGCAGCTGTCTCACAGGATGACCACCACACACACAGACAGACAGGCAGTTGGTTGTACAGTCATGCTAACATGTGAGGAATGTCTCGCTCCAGTCCGTCTGCAGATCTAAACTTCAACACCAGCAGAAACTCATCACGTCTCAGCTCCCGGACAACAACTAATACACATATTCCTCCGTAAAACCACAACGTGTCAGTTCATACACTCTTTTTTCAGATTCAACAAACCAGATCTAACGTGTTAGTCAGGGAGCTTCAGAGCAGCTGGGAGGTGGATTCTGTTCCCTTTGGACAGAGCCAGGCTAGCTGTTTCCCCCTGTTTCCAGTCTTTATGCTAAGCTAAGCTAGCAGTTTCCCCCTGTTTCAAGTCTTTATGCTAAGCTAAGCCAGGGGTTTTCAAAGTTTCACACTGTGCCTCCCCCCTTAAAGAAGACTGAGACAACTGCTTTGGGGGATGTAAACAAGAAGTATAATGTTGCCATGGAGACAGTGAGTTAGCTGTGAGCTACAACATGAGGGTTTATTCTGGATGTTTCATGTCTGTGAGTTCAGGTCTGAGTTAGGACTGAGATTTTTGAAGTGTTTGAAGTGTCTTCTCCGTGAGCTCAGTCACACCTGACCCTTTTACCTCACACAGTATCTTCGTCTCAGACAGGAAACCAAAACCAAACATGAGGTCGATAACGGACTTCAGGACACCATCATCAGTCTGTGCTCCAGAAACAGCAGCAGAAGAATGACGTCACTCACACACACACACACACACACACACACACACACACACACACACACACACAAACAGTCGTTTCCTGGTTAGCTGACCACACCCTTCAACACACAGCAGCTCCATCACTCTGAACACATCTGACACATTTCTGGTGAATCACACATGAAAACATAAAACATTGTCTATCAGTCCTGATACTCAGGTATTCATTATTAGGTTATTTATTTTATCCACATCAATGTCAGTGATCACATTCAGGGAACTCCTCTTCTTCTCTGACAGTCACATGTTCAGATTGATGCTTCTCTCATGTCTGTACGCTAACTATGAAGCTACAGCAGCAGCTGGTTAGCTTAGCTCAGAGGTGTCAAACTTACGGCCCGCCAAAGGGTCCAATCTGGCCCACTGGATGACTTTGCAAAGTGTGAAAACAGCAGAGAAGTCATTAATTTAAAATTTTCAATAAAATGTAATGCTATTCCTATAGCACTGTTCTAATAAGAGCAGCAGGCACAAAGCCTTTCTGGCAGAAAGCCCTGAAGGCTAAGTTCTCTGCCGTGCAAGTAGCAGGAACTATGCTGTATATGCTATTATAGATCCCACATTCTTACATACACGCTACGTGACACAACACTGTCAGGAGTAGACCACTGCTCATGCAGGAGCCGCCGGTGGAAAATGTCTCCGTCAAAAAGGAGAAAAGTGGACACAGAGTGTCAGGTTTTCCAAGAAAACGTTTTGTGCCTTTGTAGATCCACTGTGATTTGTAAATTGTAAAAGTGGAAAAACTGAGACATCTTGTTGAAATTGAACTTGTTTTTCTTAAAACATCTCAGGCTGTTCATCATCTGTTTTGTAAATGGATGGTTGATTAATTGTGAACGTTTTCAGAATGTACTCGTACTTATTTACATAAAAGAAAGGGAAACATTTGGAGGTGTTATTATTTATAGGTTATTATGCAATGGTTTACTGGTCCGGCCCACTTGAGATCAAATTGGGCTGCATGTGGCCCATGAACTAAAATGAGTTTGACACCCCTGGCTTAGCTTATAGCATAAAGACTGGAAACAGGGGGAAACAGCTAGCTCTGTCCAAAGTGACATGCTGGAACGCATAACCCCCGTAAAGCCACAACTTGTTCCGTTTGTGTTCCGGTGAAACAAACCAGGTAGAACATGTTGATCAGTGAGCTGGTTGGTGGATTTGGTTGCTTTGGAGAAAACCTGCAGAGCTCAGATCAGTTTTCTCTGTCAGACATATTTACTGTTTATCTGATGGTTTCTGAAGGCTGCCGTCTTCTCCTATTGTCTAATTCATAACGGCTGAATCCAAAAATCCCAACTTCCCACAGACTTAACAGACGCGTTCCCAGGAAGTCCGTGAGTGTCGAGGTCTGTCCGAAAGTCCATGAGGGTCTTGAACTTCCAGAGAGTCCACTTGTGGTGCAAACTTTACCAGACTTGGCTTGGAAGATTACCCATAGTTCATAGCAACATGGGAGCGATCGATGTAAACTGCCGACGTTAGTTCTGTTATCTCATTAACCGTGGAAATGAGTCCCATCTGGCAGTTTTTCATCTGGTTTCTCAGCATCACGGTGCGAATGGCTGAGCTCAGCTCAGTCTACTGTGGACGGTGGACATTTGTACTTTGTTCTAACCATCAGAGCTTTGGCTTCATCAGTACGTAGATAGTTATATAATCTAGTTGTTTTCACGGCAGAGAGGTTTATAATTTCCCCTTCCTGCTTCTGTTCTGACAGATGTTGCTTCTGGTTCTTCTTTAACCTGAAGTGCAGCTCATGAGACAACATGGCCTCTCAAACAGGCTTTAGGAGCTTCTTAAACCCTTTTCAGTTAGCTTCCAAAAACTCTACTTGGGTGTTACTGTAACTCTAAAACGAGGGTCTGTCAGTGGGTAGGTTTGAAGTCTTCAGCGTTGAGAGGACGCTTCTCTCAGGGTGTTCGTTCTGTCGTCCAGAGAAATCTTCAGTCTGAGAGAAGCTTTCATATTTCATTTCCTGACGGAGGACTGAAGCTTTAACGAGCAGCCGATCAGACAAACAACAACCCACTAATGGGTCAGCAACACAGGCCTCTTCTAGCGGCTTCTTCCATAATGAATGATGATGAGGGTTAGTCCGGGTGAACTAAGGATGCTGTACGACGCATCTGAGATCTGTCAGCTCACTGTTGTGTTGGAGGACATAGATCCATCTTTGTCTTAGAGACCAGGGAAAATGTTCTGCCGGCTGATATCTGTTCTGTAACTACTGATCACCTTATTATACTTTATTATTGATTCATCTACCAGGTATTTGCTTCATTAACATTTAGAATTTATTCAAAGTGTTTCTTCAAACAGTCCAGAAACCAGAACCAGATTCAGTTTAGCAATGGAACTGTGTCATCCATCGCTCAGCTGTTTATTTACTGTCCGTCCACTAATCGATGCACTCACCGGGTCAGGATTAATCATTAACATCTGAAGGATCTGAAGCCTGAACAGATGATCAAAATAAAGATGCTGATATATTTTTTTTTACAGTGTACACATCACAATCAATGTTTCTACATCAAAACAGATAATTACTATCAGATAATACAGAAATATATCAATAGTAGAAACTGCTGACAATAATAAAACATAAGTGAGCTCCAGAGAAACATACTGGGATTATTTCTCTAAAGTCTGTTTCATAACAAATATTTCCTGTAATGTTCTGGTAATGTTCCGCTCATATTGATTATTTCCAAGAATATTCCCAGAAGATCTCTACAGACGTTACGCTGCATCCTGTCACAGTTACATTAACACTAATGTGTTCTCCGTGGTCTCTATTAAAGTACCTCCATAGAACATCTGGAGAACGTACGTTGAAGGTTAACAAAGCAATTAAATGTTTAGTTTACGTTCCAAGAAACTTTTTTTCCACAATTGAACTCTGTTAAAGAACATTTATCCAAGGTTCTGTACAGAAAATGATTATAAGGGAACCTTCCATCAAACCACATACTGGAAACGTTTTTGTGAGGTTCGGAGAACGTTCACATGTGGTCCAAAGTAAGGTTCTTGTACAGTTTCCCAACATTAACTACCTGATTTTCTTACAGTGTCCCAAATTTAGTTCCCAGATCACTGAGTTGGGTCTTAAAACGTGATTTGGGTTTAACTTTTGAGGATTTGGGGGTTCTATAACAAAACTATGGAACATATTTACAATGTTCCCGTGTGGTTAAAAAACATTTAAAAAAGTTCTAGAGATGGAAAAGAAGATTCTCCAAATGTTCTACAGATATAACCACACACTATTGAGAAGGTCCCTGCAGGTATTTATGGATCCATAAGAGAACATTTTGTAGAGATCTTTTAACAGTGCAACCATGGGAACCTTGAAGGAACATTACACGAAGGTTGGGATTCTCTTAACTTTAGAAAAACACTCCCAGAACATTCAAGCAACCAAACACTGGGGACTGTATTGTTTCTACAATGTTCCTTTAACGTCAGAACATTAAGTACTAGAAGCTTTAATGGAGGTACAAGTAACCACAGGAACTGTTAGTGAATGTTGCCTGAAGGTATTTATGTAACCATGAGAGAACAAAAGTTGTAACTGTGGGAACCTAAGAGGAACCCTTTGGGAATATTAGAATTGTCTTAACTTTAAAAAAACATTCACAGAACGTTCCAATACTTGTTTTAGTAATGTATCTACAATGTTCTTATGTGGCAAAATAAGTGGCTTCTGGGATGTTCTTTTAACATTAGAAAAACACTGCCTACTAGAACCCTCAGAGAACATGTTCTCACATTGGATGGAGGTTAAAGTAACCACACAGGAACCCTGAAGGTGTTTATGGAACAAGTAGAGGACACACTACCAACCTCCTTGCAAGAAATAGTCCAGCCAGAACGTTCCTGCAACCACATATTGTTTGCTGAAGGTTTCCCATATTTGTTCTCACAGAATATAAATATACAAAAACACTTTTATACAAATATAAAACTGTAAAACAGCAGCAAATTAAGGAGCTAGGACTATGAACTTTATTAATGTCAGACATTTTTCTGATTAAATTCATTAGCATGTGTGCTAGTTGGTTGAAGGGAAGCTGGAACCATGGGAACCTAATAGGAACTTTGGGATTTTCTTTACTTTAGAAAACATTCCCACAACTAAATATTGTTGGCTGCAGCATGTTGAACGTTTGTTGTTCTTGTATTTGGAAAGTGGATCTATCATATATATCATTTACTGATAACTTCTGACTAAACCGTCTGGTGCTGCACCCTTTCTTTGGGTGGTGGTTATTAGATTTTACCCCCATCCCCCCTGCAGGACAACATAACGGTTCTGTCGAGTTATACAGAGCTCCATGGAGGTGCTGCCGAGCAGGAACCCGAAGGAGCCTAAATGTTTGTGTTTGCAGGGATTCACTAACATCAGGAAAACGCAACCAAAACACATATTTTGAGGGGATCTGGGGGTATGTGTGAGACAGCGGCCTGCTCAGACCAGGTCCTGACCACCAGCAGTTCTGCTGTCTGTGTTTTCCAGCATTTTCTCCTCATCTTTCTGTCGGTGTGGGTTTAACTGCGCACCGGCCTGCAGAGACCCTCGGAGCCGGGGACAGCAGCTGCAGGCCGGACACAGCCCGCGCATTCTACCGCTAACAAATATACACCCGCAAATGTGCGGTGAGTGTTTCAGTGCGAGACGCTCCGGTGTTTATTGCCCTGAACACACACATTAACACGCACATCACCTCCTCCTCCCGCGGCCACGCCTGTTTCTGCGTCCATGCATGGCGCACCGTTATTATCCTCCATCCTCCTGCCGAGACAAATGGCTGCTGGCGGGGAGGGGGAACGAGCAGCGGACATGCGGGCTGAGGGGCACCAGGGCACGGCTACAGAGAGCAGATCCGGCCGGGAGAGAGGACCGGGCCTCCGGGAAGACTTTCTGCCTCAGACCGGAGCAGAAGAGTCGGATCACCCAGATTCAGCGCAGCCGCCTCCGACATGAAGCGAAGTTTGCGGAGGATCCGAGGCTCCGGTGCGTCGCTCCGCAGAGCTCCAATCACAGCGTAGCGACAACATAGACACAGTAGAAACAAACAGAGACTGAAGAAGAAGCTGCTCACCTGCTCAGAAGATCACAGTCTGCAAACTTCAGCTGAGACGAAGAAGAGTCCGCAAACTGGCATCCGACACGGAGAGCACCGAGCGACAGACAGGGCGACAGACAGGAGGGAGGGAGGGAGCTGCTGCTGCAGGGAATGACGGGAAAGAATCCGCACTGCCCCCCCCTTTCCGCCTCCTCCTCCTTCTCCTCCCTGAACCCCCCCCCCCCCCCCCGGCTCTCTTCAGTCTGCATCAGTTCGGGTCCAAATCAAACTTAGATTCTGGTTTTCATCTTTTATTTCTCTCAGTGGAGTTTGTGCTGAGTTCAAGGACCACTCGGAACTCTAAGCTCCAGCTTTGGGGAAGCTGCATTTAACAGTTTAAAGCCCCTGTTGCGCCCCCTAAAGGCCGCAGAGCTCATTACAGCCACATCCTGATGAATGATCTGCTCTTACAGTCTGAACTGTAGTGGAGCCACATGTAGTGTTTGTCCTGAAGGGGGCGCTAGAGGGAAGATCACGGAGTCATTAAAATCTAAAGGGTTCTTCCTCTGAGGAGCAGGAACGTCCACACACTGTCTGATTCATGATGATTATATAAATACAGATCTCTTCATGCGCTCTTTGAAAATATTCATTTGAAACTGACTTGGTCCTTTAATAACACCAACAGTCATTTTAAAATTATTCTCTACACTTTATCTGTTCAGCCAGAACCAAATGTACAAATGGCGTTCCTCAGTGCTTCTGATTGGGTGATACTGGCACAAAAACACTGATTTTGAACACTGAACCTGAAACGCGATAGAATGAAGAAAACAGATTATTTTTAATATCATGAATGCTAATTTTCTATCCATGAATGTAAAAAACAAACTTACACCAGACATTTATATTGAGATGTTATATTACTTTGAAGCACTACATGGACAAAAAAACCTGAACACTATCAGGACTCTGGAGCATGGCTGTATGATTCATATCAAAGCTGCTCAGCGGAGCTTGAAGCCAAAAAAGTTCAACTTCCGGGTATAATATGACCCGGATTTTCCTCACAGCTTCCTCATCGTGCCGCCCATAGAGTGACCGCACTAGTGTTTCCTTTAGCCCCGCCTCCCAACCACTCGGTCTCCACAGCGACTCTGTAACTCTGGATTCAGCTGTTAGTGAAGTTTACAACTTTTAGGACGTCATGATTTAAATAAGGGATATTTAAGAGTTCGTACTGAAGTTGATGTAGTTCAGTCTGTGGGAAAAAGGCTTTTTGGGGTCAGTGTGCACCACATGATTGGCCACTATGTCAAACTAACTTCAAAGCCCGGTGCACTTCCTGGGGGGTTGCTCTGGACATGTACAGTTGCAGCGTGTAGGGGGCGCTGCTAAACTTCTATTAGTGCTGTTTTTTTTCATTAAAGAGACACTTTTTGTTTGTGTTCGGTCTGCAACTCCACCGACTCCATCGGACTCGACTCCACCTGACCTGACTCGGCTGCTGACACCAGCTCCTGTAGAGACTCACTGCCCCCGACACCCCCCTACATGCACCACCTTAATGCTGAAGAATACTGAAGAGACCGTTTGGGGGCTCGTTAGGACTTGTTCACGTACTAGAGTCGGGATGGTAACAGGAAGTGATTTCACGCAGGAGGCGTGGCTCAGTTTCAGCAGAGTCAGTGCTCATTAATAATGAATGAGCTTAATGAACCTGCAGCTTTTACCACTCAGCTGCTGTCAGAAGAAAAACTCACAACTACAATTGTAGTTTATTGAAGATGATTCAGCTCTGATTTCATGGCATCTTCTCCATGGCAAGAGCTGCTGAGGCTCATGGGTACTGTAGGGTACTCTGACTGATCACCAGAACAGAACCCGTCCCGTCTGGATCAATGAGGACACTTCCTGACCCTCGCTGCTCTCTGATTGGTCGATATGGAAACATGAAAACATGTTGCTGTTGTGTAAACTGAGCCGTGCTGACAGTCAGCACTGAGCCCATTAGAGTCTGATGGAGCACTTTAACGATGTCTGATGGAAACACTGAGGCTTAATGAGAGCTGTGATTGGATAAACCCTCTCAGAGTGCATCAGAGAACACGAGTTACATACCTGAGTGCTCTGCCTGCTGTCAGGGAGTGTTTTCATATCAATTCATAGTCTATAAAATGTTAAAAATAAGGCTGACCCTTAGTCCTGCACTTTGTTATAAATTCTTAAGCTAAGCTAAGTCTAGTAAGCTAAGCTCACTAAAACAACATACTCCGTCTCGTGGTACCTGTCCAGGTTTTATGTGTCCAGGTTTGGAGGTTTCTGCCTCCACCTCAGTACGATGGAGCTGAATGGGATTTAGTTTGTGGTGCTTGCAGCCACCTCTGGTCCTGGTTTCTGAAACCAGCATATGATGTTTTTAGCACAAAATATAAGCAGGATACTGGTGAGGATGTAAAAGCACTAACATCTCTTTCAGAAACCTTTCTCCCTACAGAGTACACCAGGTTCAGACTCGTGTCCTCAGGAGTTCAGCAGGTCCTCACATCTCCGAAACATCGGAGCACATTTTCAAATAGGCATTATTTTACTTAATAAATTGACCACATAATCCAAATCTAAATGGTTACTTTCTTGCCTCAAAAAATATCAAATTAGTGACACAACAGTTTAGAGGCTGGCTCCTCCACTGTCGCCTCTGGTTGATGTGAAATGCCTTCTGGGATACTTGGCTACACAAGTCAGCTCCAGAAGGATCCTGACAAAAGGGGCAGAGCGAGAACACTTCAGGTCCTTTGGACTGAACTTGTTAAAATATCACTCTGAATGTGACTGATGATGTTTGAGAAAGGCCTCACGTCCCTGTTACTCTGGATGAACCACAGTTCTACTTCCTGTCCAAGAACTAGTCCCCTTGACCTATTAGAAGAACTAGGAGAAAGATGACAGGAAATGAGACAGATGCAACAAAGATCCCCGACCTGACACGAAGCAGGGACGTTGGTCGGTGTCTTAACCACAAAGCCACAGGGACACCCCAGATCAGCCTTGCACTCCGAGTCCAACACAGACTCTTTTATACGCCTCCACAATGACCAATGGGTGAAACTCGTTCAGGACTGTGACAAAGGTTAGCCGTTAGCAGTGCAGGTGGTGATGCACTGATACAGGTTTGTCCCTTGGGGCTTACAGTCGCTGTATGTGCTCGCTGCTGAGACCATTCAATTCTACAAACACATATTTGACCTGACTGGACTGCTGCAGATACCAGCTCCTGTACAGAGAGCATGTCTGTTGGGTTCAGAATAATCCCAGTCCAGGTCTGCACCTTCCCTTCCCGTTTGTCAGAACCTCCTCCTCCTTCACCACTGTTATCCACCAGCAGGTTCTTTGGTTGCTGTCACAACAGACTCTGAAGACCCCCCCCCCCCGAGTCGAGTCGTCATGGACAGACGTTCCCAGTTCACCTTCAAAATAAAAACACTTCCAGAAGCAGCAGCTCGTCACACCTCACTAGTCTTTAAACCACATCAAACAAACCGGCAACACAAGTCACATTCCCAGTTTTATTAAACTTTTTGCGATAAATAGAAAATAAACAATATGGATCACAGATCGCTGGGAAAATAAACTCAAGGTTTCATCACAGAGAAACGAGCCGAGCAGCTGTCAGAAGTCCAACCACTCCGTCATGTAGATGCAGTTGGCCGGAGAGATTTCTCCTCCTTCGTGACAGTCGTCAAACACCTGAGGACAGAAAACAGGAAATCAGGGCTCGACCGTGGAAAACCTCTGATATGGACCTTTAAAACTAATCATAAGCATATTTATTATCTTGTATTACCGGGCAGAGTCCGCAAGGCGTCCTTACGAGGCCGGTGGGTTGGATGACTGGGTTGACGCCGCGATAAAGCTTCATCTGTCCGTCCACGCTGCCCACCGTTCCCTCTTTGGCAGCAATGACAGTCATCTCCACCTTCCCGTCGTAGATCAGTGTGTTCAGGATGGTCTCGATGTCGTCCATGGACAGATCCACCTGTAGTCAAACACCTGTCAATCAATCTGGGAGTGACAGCGGTTTCAATTCTGCGTCCTCCGATATTTTATTCATACTCGGCTAAGGTCAAAAACCAGCTCTGAGGTGACCTGAGTTAGACTTCGATATGAAGGGAACATGGTCATTATGGGCAGTGTGTGATGTCATAAAAGGGTGCGGGGCAATGAGAGCGTCACCTTGCTGATTCCCAGCTCACAGATGTACTTCCAGACTTCATGCGAGGTGGCAAAGGAGCTGTTCCTCTGAACCATCGGACTCTGTTTGCTGTCCCTCGCTGCTTCAGCCTGAACACACAAAACAGACTCAACAGGGTCATGTGACCAACAAGACATCTGAACCACCTGACCTGACAGGAAGTCGTAACGTGTCGTCACACAGGAAATGGTACCAGGCTCTCTACCAGAATCTGAATCTGTTTATTGAATCTTATGAGGTTGTTTGTCTGGTGGAATGAAAACATCTTAGTTGATAAATCTGTTTTTATTTCCCTCAGTATCAAACCTGAACCACAGAGACCCTGCAGAGACCCTACAGAGATCTACTGAGACTCTACAGAGACCCTACAGAGTCTCTACAAAGACTGTACCAAAATGAAGCAATGAAAGGGTGTCTGGCTTTCAGCTCAGTGGAGTCTCTGCTCTGTGACCTTCATTAACCCTGTCCTGACTCAGGGTTGCACAATATCCACTCAATAACTGTGTGACTGTTGTGCTCTGAACGTTAGCTGGTTGTTGCTCTGCTGCAGGTCACAGAATCTGGTGTAACAGTGGCAGCAGGACGAGCACTCGTCCTTCTCAAACAGAACTCAAGTTCTTACTTTAAGAGGACGGACAGAAGATCAATATTCAAACTGGGACTTGTTTACACCTTTGTCACTAATATCACACCTGGCTGTTGTTTGGCAACAACTTAGAACATATATGTATATGTATGTAGGAGATTAAGATTACCTAAAGGCAGTGATGGAATGTAACTAAGTACATTTACTCCAGTACTGTGCTAATGTACAAATTTGAGGTACTTGAGTATTTCATGTTTATGTTACTTTATACTTTTTACATCTCTGAGGGAAATATTGGACTTTGTGCTTCACTATAACTATCACTTTAATCAACTAATAAATGATGATGTATTATTATAGATGAAGCTACCCAGCAGTATATAGTCATTTAAAGTAGCTCCACCTTTACCAGCTGCAACATTAAAGTGATGAACACATTAATGCATCAATAATTATCCAATAATATATTATTCTGCATACTGAGAACTTTTACTTTTAGTACTACACACATAAAAACCTAATAAAAAGTAAAACCACCACTGCAACAGTACAACAAAATAGGATAATTAAATGTGGACTCTTAAACATCAGATCTCTCTCATCTAAAGCTGTTCTAGTGAACGATCTAATATCAGATCATAATATTGATTTATTCTGTCTTACTGAAACCTGGCTGTGTCAGGATGAATATGTTAGCCTAAATGAATCCACTCCCCCAGTCACATTAATACTCACATTCCTCGAGGCTCAGGCCGAGGAGGTGGAGTTGCAGCCATCTTCGACTCAAGCCTATTAATCAAACCTAAACCTAAACTAAATTATAACTCGTTCGAAAGCCTTGTTCTTAGTCTTTCACACCCAACCTGGAAAACACTACAGCCAATTCTATTTGTTATAGTGTACCGAGCTCCTGGACCGTATTCTGAATTTTTATCTGAATTCTCAGAGTTCTTATCAGGTTTAGTCCTTAAAACAGATAAAATAATTATTGTAGGTGATTTTAATATTCATGTGGATGTAGGAAATGATAGCCTTAGTGCTGCGTTTATCTCATTATTAGATTCAATGGGCTTCTGTCAGAGTGTACATAAACCCACTCACTGTTTTAACCACACCCTCGACCTTGTTCTTGTCTATGGCATAGAAATTGAACATCTAATAGTCTTTCCACAGAATTCTCTTTTATCAGACCATTTTTTATTAACTTTTGAATTCCTATTACTGGACTACACGCCATTAGGCAAACATTCCTACACTAGATGTCTATCTGATGGTGCTGTAGCTAAATTTAAGGAAGTGATTCCATCGGCATTTAATTCAGTTCCATGTCTCAATGTAACAGATGACTCCTATGCTAACTTTAGTCCCTCCCAAATTGATCATCTTGTTGATAGTGCTGCAGGCTCACTACGAATAATACTCGACTCTATCGCCCCTCTAAAAAAGAAGATAATAAAACAGAGGAGGTTAGCTCCATGGTATAACCCGCAAACCCGCAAACTAAAACAAACATCGCGAAAACTTGAAAGGAAATGGCGTTCCACCAATCTGGAAGAATCACGTTTAGCCTGGCAAGATAGTCTTAAAATTTATAGGAAGGCCCTCCGTAATGCCAGAGCAGCCTACTACTCATCATTAATAGAGGAAAATAAGAACAACCCCAGGTTTCTGTTCAGCACTGTAGCCAGGCTGACAGAGAGTCACAGCTCTGTTGAGCCATGTATTCCTATAGACCTCAGTAGTAACGACTTCATGAGCTTCTTTAATGATAAAATTCTAACTATTAGAGACAAAATTCAGCACCTCCTGCCCTCAGTTGGTACTGACTTATCTTCAAACACAGGAACCTTAGAAACAACTGTAAAACCTGATGTACATTTAGACTGCTTTTCTCCCATCAACCTTAATCAACTAACTTCCATGATTTCCTCATCTAAGCCATCAACATGTCTCTTAGACCCCGTCCCAACTAGGCTGCTTAAAGAAGTTTTACCCTTAGTTAGCACTTCTTTACTGGATATGATCAATCTGTCCTTATTAAAAGGCTATGTGCCACAGTCCTTTAAAGTAGCTGTAATTAAACCTCTTCTAAAAAAGCCCACTCTTGATCCAGCGGTTTTGTCTAATCATAGACCTATATCTAACCCTCCTTTTCTCTCTAAGATCCTTGAGAAAGCAGTCGCCAATCAGTTGTGTGACTTTCTACACAACAATAAGCTGTTTGAGGATTTTCAGTCAGGATTTAGAGTGCATCATAGCACAGAGACAGCACTGGTGAATGTTACAAATGACCTTCTGATTGCATCTGACAAAGGACTTGTCTCTGTACTTGTCTTACTAGATCTTAGTGCTGCATTCGATACCATTGACCATCACATTCTATTACAGAGACTAGAACATTTAATTGGCATTAAAGGCACCGCACTAAGCTGGTTTAAATCCTATTTATCAGATCGATATCAGTTTGTACATGTTAATGATGAATCCTCCATGCACGCCAAAGTTAGTCACGGAGTTCCACAAGGTTCTGTGCTTGGATCAATTCTGTTCACCTTATATATGCTTCCTTTAGGCAATATTATTAGGAAGCACTCCATAAATTTTCATTGTTATGCAGATGATACCCAATTATATTTATCAATCAAGCCAGATGAAACCAATCAATTGGCTAAACTTCAAGCATGCCTGAAGGACATAAAAACCTGGATGACCTGCAATTTTCTGATGTTAAACTCAGACAAAACCGAAGTTATTGTACTTGGCCCTGAACACCTTCGAAACACATTATCTAAAGATATAATTTCTCTAGATGGCATTGCCCTGGCCTCCAGCGACACCGTAAGGAATCTTGGAGTTATCTTTGATCAGGATATGTCCTTTAACTCACACATAAAACAAACTTCAAGAACTGCCTTTTTTCATTTACGTAACATTGCAAAAATCAGGCACATCCTGTCTCAAACAGATGCAGAAAAACTAGTCCATGCATTTGTTACGTCTAGGCTGGATTATTGCAACTCTCTATTATCAGGCTGCCCCAATGAGTCCCTTAAGACTCTCCAGCTGATTCAGAATGCTGCGGCACGTTTATTGACAAGAACCAGGAAAAGGGATCATATTTCTCCAATACTAGCTTCTCTACACTGGCTCCCTGTAAAATCCAGAATAAAATTTAAAATCCTTCTCCTCACCTTCAAAGCCCTTAATGGTCAGGCACCATCATATCTTAAAGAGCTCATAGTACCCTATTACCCCACTAGAGCACTGCGCTCCCAGAATGCAGGGTTCCTTGTGGTTCCTAGAGTCTCTAAAAGTAGAATGGGAGCCAGAGCCTTCAGCTATCAAGCTCCTCTCCTGTGGAACCAGCTTCCAGTTTGTGTACGGGAGGCAGACAACCTCCTCACATTTAAGAGTAGGCTGAAGACTTTCCTCTTTGATAAAGCTTATAGTAGGGCTGACTCAGGTGAGCCCTGAGCCCCCCCTTAGTTATGCTGCTATAGGCCTAGACTGCCGGGAGACTTCCCATGATGCACTGAGCTCCTCTCTCCTCCTCTCCCTCTCCATCTGTACGCACTCATATCCCATCAATGCTTGTTACTAATTCAACTTCTTCCCATAGTTGTGTGCTTTCTCTCTCTCTCTCTCTCTCTCTCTCCTTCTGTTGCTTTCTGCAGGTGTTTCTGCCTCCGGAGCTGTAGAGTCTGGATCTATGGTTGCACCTGCTGCCCCCGTGCTCCTCCTCTGCACCCACTGCTGCAGTTGCTGTTGCTATTATTATTAGTATTGCTGCTGTAATGTTGCTCTTAGTATTGTTTCTGTTGGTGTTGACAGCCATGCCATTGCCGCGGCCATTGGGTTACATCTCTGTGTGAAACTGTATTGTGCTGCTGTATGTTCTATTTCCTCCTGCTCTCTCTCTCCCCCTTCAACCCAACCGGTCGAGGCAGATGACCGCCTATCTAGAGCCTGGTTCTGCTCGAGGTTTCTACCTGTTAAAAGGGAGTTTTTCCTTGCCACTGTCGCATAGTGCTTGCTCATGGTGGGAAATGTTGGGTCTCTGTAAATATAAAGAGTGGGTCTAGACCTGCTCTACTCGAAAAAGTGCCCTGAGATAACTTTGTTATGATATGGCGCTATATAAATAAAACTGAATTGAATATAAAATATCACCATCCTGATCCTCCAAAAGGTTAGCACCCACCATCCTACAGTATGCACTGACAAATAGTGTAAGTGTGAGGCCTTGAGGGAAACCAGGGATAATAAGAGAGCAAGAAAGGGAAGAAGATACATACAGCCATGATTTGGTCTCTGAGGTGTTCATCTTCTCTGGATCATTATCCACTCTAGTATATTAACGAAGAAAGCAGCAGCTCACAGGGGAAAGGTTCCTCCCACTGCCTGTCTCACCACTAACGCATGAGCCTGTGAAGCCTGATTATGTGCATGAACACCAACACCCATATCGTTCCTTCCTCATCACCCCTTAACTGAGATTTTGAAGACACTTTCTCCATTAGAGGTCTGGGAGTGTCGGACTAACCAACTGAAGCGAGTTGAGGATCACGTTACGCTCACGGCTTGAGGCATGACCGCGTGGAGGGAGGCTCACTGGGAGGCTGCGGTGCGTTACTCTGGAAGACAAATAACTCTGAGACGCTTCAGTTGCTCTGCTCCGCTCTGCATGCATGCGGCTTGGTTTGTATAACTGCAACAGATGGCGAGGTCAGCACAGACCGGCACACTTCTCCTGATTACAGACTTTCTCTTGCTAGGGAAGCTTTAGTATTACCTACTGCTCATATCTGATCACTTAAGAGATACAAACCTAAACAGTCATGTGTGCTGCATTTATAAAATCCATTTTGCATGTAATCTTCAAAAAGCATGCCAGACAGTGGTCTTTTGAAAGACTCTGCTTAGAAAGGATATGAAAGGGAACAAAACAACCTACAAATGGAAAATATAATTCAGTGGTGACCTTAATGTA